>JAANSO010003331.1:0-11636 GCA_036507315.1 Lepidocyrtus fimetarius | reverse complement strand
ACGTTCTGATCCATTAAACTTTCATTAACGACAAATGATGCCTATGTTTAGGTCATAATAATGATGCAATATCCATAGGATATTGATAAAGTATGACGGTGTGAATGAAGATTACTTCATTACTCGTATCTTTCGATTTCCCAGAATTTATCAGCGTCATTTGTCCTTTAAAAGAGATAGGTGTTATCAACCTCAGCGGAACCTGTTTTTTTGCTTCATTTCAATTTGTTTGGTAGAGGAGATTACATAGATTTTTGTATTTGTTCAGATTTTTATAAGTAAAAATGGGCAAATTAAAAGTACCTTTGTGTTTTAATCCGACCATATTTTACTTAATTGGTCTTTTAGGATTAGCTACAATTATTTTGAAAGTGGAAGGCGTTCCACAAGAAATTCTAGTTTATAAAAATGAAAATGCTTGTTCTGAAGGTAACGGCGATGGCTATTCTCAACGTTTCACTGAAACAGCTTCTATTCCTGAAACTTCTTGGATATCCACGGATGGGGCATCGTTAAAAGTTGTTACTGGAATGTAAGGGGAATGCTAAGTTTTAAAATACGCACAAATTTTATTAAAATTCTAATTTTTATTATTTGTGTCAGATGGCGAATTTTTTCAATGGATTTCTCTGAAGAACATGGATCTACATCCCGTACAACAGATCTTGTCGTTCACCCTGGAAAATCCAAATGCCTTGTAAAGTCAGCCTGGTGGGACGGATCATATCGAAATACATTCACAAGAGTGGGTCCAGCAGATACCTCAACTTCCACGCTTTACCTTTTCACTTCCTCCAGTTTGTGGGGCAATGGGCTCCAATTCACTGTGACCGGGAGCATACCTAGACTGGACCCTGGCTCGAATAGTGTAACAATCGAAAGCTTTGCGCATTTTAGCAACAAATCTTGGATATTTTACCCCGAACCGAGCTTTCAAGGAGAAAGAGAATGTCGTTGTCCTGTAGACAAAGAAGGGAAAGTCTGGGAAAAAGATGACTTCGATGCTTATTACGGTCGAAGGCAAATTGGCTCTGTGAAAGAAGATAAGGACGATGAATGCAAATGTTTTCCTAAGGAGGGAGGAGGTGATGGTGGTGATGGTAATGGAGGAGGAGGGGCAGGTTCATTAGAGTACTCCAAAGTTTTGTTAACTTTAATAATTTTAGTAATTTTAGGAATGTATTCGTCTCAATTAAGTAAGTACTAAATAGGGATAACTATCCACGTATTGGATTAAAAGTGTGTTAACCACAAACGAGTAAACAGTATTTTTCCAACTATCTAAGAATTTTTTTGTATAAAATCGTCATAAATAAGTTATGTAACAATGTATCTCTACTATTACTTCAACTTTTGCTATTATATTTGCTTTGTTCCATATCGCTTCAAAAGGGACCGCAATGGAAATTTCTATATTTATTCATTCTTTCCTCAGCAGGTTATAAAATTTGCACTTTTAAAATAATTAATAAATCATTTCAATTTTTACAATAAAACTTACTCTTTTTAAAAGATTTTATGCGGAATTTTCCATTTTCTCTCTCTGTACTTTTTTGCTCTGATGATCTTATTCTCGACCATGTGGCTTCGCATTCGTTTAAATCCTGTTACTTACTTCAGGTTCTTTGAAGTCATTTGCAGTTTTTGCTACAGCCTTCTCTCAACAAAATGCATTTGGTTGCATAAAAACTATTTCCTGGAAATTGTAAACTTTGAGGCAAGCCACATTGCCAAGCTGAATCTTAAAAAGCCAGATCCAACTTTGAGGGGACGATATTTCACCAAAATAACTGTTTTTTGTACCATTATTTTCATTGCAAATGCTCTCCTCGTACTTCTCAGATTCTTTGACTTGGCAGATGAGCTCCGACGAATTCCAACGGGTTCTTCAACCATCTTTAAATTTACTGGGACTTCAGGAGAAATCCTTTCAGTTTGGCTTGAGAAAATAGTTGCAATATCAAAAGCAATGCAATTTCAGTATGATTTTGTCCCTATTCATTCTAACTTGACTCTTTCGGGATTGGAAATGATCCAAACTGGTTTGACAATGATTCCAGTGCTTCAAAGATTTGTTATGGGATCATTCGAAGATGTTCTGTTGCTAATGACCGTTCTGAGTTTTTACACTCACGTGAAAGGTTTCTGCACCTTTTTAAAATGGATTCTCAAGACATCTACTTCTGATGGGAATCTTGAATTCTGTGAAAAAATGAATCAACTCTTTGCGAAAAACCGGGGCCTGGAAATGGAAACCGTTCTGGAGTATTACAAATCAATGAGAAAACTTTCAAAAATTGTTAATTCAGCTATAAGCCATCCATTCCTGCCATATCTGGGAGTCGTTGTGTTCACTTATGCAATCGATTTCAACGAAGTTTTGTTTCTCGGCACTTTTGTCAGAGGTTACGTAAGCCTTACCTACTACTACATGATCTCCTCAGTTTTAATTTTTGCGTGTAAAATATTTCGAGAGGTGAAATTAAAATCAATCTTTTAGAAAATGAGAGGTTCTGTTATGAAACAAAATTATGCCATTTTTACTGATTTTTAAGGTTCAATATAATGAAAGATTGGATATTCGAGCGTCAGAAGGATTTAACACTGACCCCACAAGAGGTTACAGTGCTCATGGATTCCACACAGGATGGCTCTATAGGCATGTCAATAAGTGGAGTAGGATTTTTAAATTTTTCTCTAGTTGGAACGGTAAAAAGCAGACTTATTTAATATCCTAAAATATTCGTTATTTGTTTTCTTTTTTAATTTTACAGATGGCCAGTGCGCTTCTCACTTATGTAATTATAAGGCTTCAATATCAAAACGAAACATTTTAAATTATTTCATCAATTTATTTTCAATTTAACAAATTGTTAATTTACGTAATAAAAATGTCAAGAAGGCTTTTCATATTACTCACGATTATTCGAAAATGGTTTGTTTAGGTATTACCCGTGCAAATTTGAGTATTATGTCGTTTCTGTTTATAAAACGACTCTCTAAATAAAGAATTGCAAAAATATCGGGGCCTCTTTTAACCAATTGAATGTTTTATGATAGTTTGACGGATTTCCTCAATTCTTTTGTTGAATTCTACCAAATTTTGACGTTAGCAATAAATAAATCAATCCAGCCTGTTTTAGAATTTACTTATTCTGCCATTCAAAGAGTTGTACACTTTCTGCCTTAAACCAATTCCGAGGTATATAAGCCAAGCTGACTTTAATAGATATTGAAATATGCACCATTGTCTTATAAAATTGATTTTTTGGCGATTGGCAATTAAATAGATAACTTGGTTTGGTAAAGAAATGCAAATAAGCTGGTTATGTATATAATTAATATTTGGAGAAAGTTATGCTTATGTACTTGGCATTTTACAACAACCGGTAGTTGTTTTATTTATCATCATTCAACGTCATTCAGCAAACAGTTAAATTTGAAAACGGAATTCACCAGCTCAGTTTCTGATGATATTTTTACCAATTCTAACGTATTTTACAAAATAGTTGGCACTAGTCTACCGACATGGACATTTTAAAAAGTGTGACAAATTTTGCAAACAAAATGGAAATGATTCCATTAAAGTTTCATGGCTCCACGCGTGTTGAAGTTGGTAAAAATACAACAAAATTTAAAATCATTTGGCTACTTTTAAATACTATTTCGATTGGCACATCAATTTTGGAAGTTTTTTATGCTTCCGGAAATTTCAAATTAGAGCACAACTTATTGACTCGGAGACAATTCTTTATCTCCATTGCGTTCCATTCTTTTTTAATTTGCCCAAAAATCGGTGCTTTCGTCTACTTCTTAAATGTACAATCAAACCCAGAAAACTTCTCGCATGCCATAAATACTATCATTTCAAAAGAAGTTAAATCATCTAAAGCCAAAAATAATCATTTTAAGGTTGTACGAATAGCAGCGACGCTTGCAGTACTGACCTTGGGAACTTGTTTTCTTCTCATCCCGTTAGCGTTCATTTATGAGCCATGCCTTGAGCCGTTGCTTATCGGACCGGAAGTGTGTAACCATTTGGGATATTTTGGACGCTTGATAAAATTCATTTTCGACTTTATTTCAATGCTCGCGCCAGGACTAATGTGTGCTCATTTGGTTCTTTTAGCATTTCTTCCAATACGAATGCTTCTCATAGAATTGGATGATTTTAAGTAAGAATGAAAATATTATAATTAATTTAAAAATCATTGTGCAATTATGGAATTTTTAACTTTGCAGGAGAAACGATGTGGCGGAGTCGCGTTTTAAAGAAACATTTCAGCTTTCTTATAGAAAACTTCAAGTTTTAGTTATTTTAGTAAATGGTGTAGTCCAGAATAGCATTTTCCCAGCAATAAACTTTTTCGGAAGTTCGGCCTTCATTGCCATATCTTACGCGTTAATTATTTTCCGTCCCTTGCTGAATACCTTCGCTGTGAGTGGAATGTGTATCATTGGCTTTGCATTAATTATACTTATTTTAACTACCTTGGAATTCGGAAGGAAACCTTTGCTAATTTCAAAACAGTGTTTAAATCGAATTGGAAAAGAAATTCTTTTAAAAAATGAGGGTAGACTAAGACAAACCCGTTTTCTTAAATCTTGCCCTCCAATAACTATTCGGATTGGACCATTTCATGAAATTAATTCGGAGAGGGTTCCAGCCGTGATAAGATTTTGTGCTCCGTGGACGGTTTTCCTCGTGATGAACGAACACGTCATAAAATAGGAAATAATTTGTTTTTCCAGGAAAGAGATTGATTTTAAAGTTAGCCCGGAATTACATTATTCTATAGTTTTCAAATATTAATTAACTTTTTAATTAGTTTTTGCGACTAGTGAATATTTTATTAGTTTTGCTTCCTGGTTAAGTTTGTATTTGATTTTAAAATGTAATAAATTGAAGTTGTCAGTTTACACTGTGGCTCTAATAGATCGTCTCAGTCAATATTTTCATTTAATCAAGCGTAGGCCTTGAATGTGCAAAAATCATTTTAAAAACTCAGGTTTTATCGAAATGTTTCCAAAGGTTCTCTGGATCTTCACTCAAATCCCTTTAATTTGCATTAGACAAATTCATTGCTTTGTTAATATTGTTTTAAAAAAAGTTGAAAAACTTTCAAAGAAAATGACTTCAGTTAAAATTGCATTTACAATTTTAAAAATAATCACAAATTTTGGCAACTCCATTGGAATGATTCCGTTAAAGTTCCATGGCTTTAAACTAGTTGAAGTTTGCCCAATCACAATAGCTTCAAAAATTGTTTGGTTTAATTTAATTCTAATTTCGATCATCTTTTCCATCGTGGAGTGTATTTATTCCTCGAAAATGTTCAAATTAGAAAAGAATTCATCACCTCAAAGGATGATTTTATTCACATCTGCCGTGTTCCATTCATTTTTAGTAGCAGCAAAAACTGGAACAACTGTTTACCTTCTTAATATTTTAGTAAAACCTGAAAATTTCGCTCAGATTTTGAATCTCCTACTTTCCAAACAGAAGTCTGATGGAATTAGGTTCCAAAGCGGGGTCAAAGTAGGATACAATAAACGGGTGTCAGTTAGTGTATCATTTGCATTGTTGTCAACATTCGTATGTCTCATTTCCGTCCCTCTTGGGTTTCTCTATCAACCTTGTCTCCAGCCATTGCTTTTCAATAGCATGGGAACAAATTGCAATGACTTTGGAGGATTTTTAAAATTAGTTCTGGACATTATTTTAATGCTCAGCGCAAGTCTAGCTTGTCCACATTTTTCTATTATGTCTTTTCTCCCAACAAGGCATATTCTAATGGAACTGGATCGTTTAAAGTAAGCAAACCGTGTCAGCTCAATTAACCAAATATAATTTTAGGATGAGATTTTTAGGGTTTCTTTTTTTGTTTAGAAAAATACTGGAGATAAGAAAGACTTATTTTCATGCCCTAACAACCGAAGGTTTTGAGCTGCGTTATAGGGAAATCCAAGTATTGCTGATCCTTGTAAATGGGGCCGTTCAGGAAACTATTTTACCAATTGTAAACTTCTACGGGAGTTTGGGGCTCATTGTGGCATCCTACGCTCTCATAATTTTCAATGGAATGTTGAACAAATGGGTAGTTGCTGGAATGATATCTGTCGCTGTGGGACTTACTGTTTTTATTCCAACAACTTTTAGAATTTGGGAGGAAACCTCTCCTTACTTCCAAACGGTGTTTACTACTATTTAAACAAACTTTGTTTGACAACACAACTACGCAATTTTCTTCTCAGAATTCAAATCAAAGAACTCGACGGTTTTTAAAATCTTGTCCGGAAATTGCTGTGAGGATTGGACCTTTTCATAAAGTGGATAGTGAACGAGCTCCGGCAACAATTAAGTTTTGTATTCAGAGAATTGTTTTCCTTGTTATGAATACAAAGTCTTCGTGAATGCAATAGTGAAGTATTTAAACAAGCATTATTTCACGTATATGTACAAAATAATCAATCTTCAATTTTGTAAATAAAAAAAAAATATAACTAATTATGGAATAAAATACAAAGATAAATTGTTATGAAAGTATTTATTCCTTTTAAATAGTTTCCTGTTGAATTATCAAGGCAAGAACTAAAAACTAGAACAATTTTACCAAGTTTATAAAATTGATAACAATCATCATTATCAAAATTTTATACTACAAGTGTCAAGTAAAGAAATTCTTTAAGAATTAATTAATAGAAAAGCTTAGAAAAATAACGTTTTATTTCCTCTCAATCATCAAGCACTATAACTTGACGCTCCTTGGTCTTATCTTTCAGAACTTGCTTGCAAAGCTTCCAATCCTCGAGAACTTCCTCATCAGAGAGATTGTATATCAAGCGAGCTTTGCCAACTTTCACCACTTTCCCACACGCGCGTTTGGAACGAGATTCTTTCAAATCAGACGCCATACTCTCTATTTTAGCATCCTCTTCTAGAGTTTTAATCTCCTGCAGCAGCTCAGATTTCATAGCTTGGAAAGCATCTTCTTTAGCTTTCTGAACAAAAAAGTACATAATCAATAACCGGAAGTAAAATAACCTGAATTATTAATATCAATAGCTAATAGGGTTACCTTGTAGAACTCTTCAATGGCAGTATTCTGGGCATTATACTTCTTCCAAACGCCTGAAATCTTGAGGGCACGACGCTCCTCTAGGAAGTCCAGTGGTGGTGGCTCAAGGGATTCTTTAAGGGCCTGTTCCACATCGGACCTAGTGTCTTTTTCGTCCTCCAATCTAGAAACAATTAAAAATTGGATGATAATTATGTAATTAATTCTTGGGAAGATCTAATTTGAACTTTAACTTACAAATTGCTAAGAATTTCAAATTGATCTTCCATTTCCTCGAGATCCTCCTGGTATTGCTCGCACTTGGTGTCAGCCATTTCCAGATCTGCTTCTGTTTAGGTAATGGAACAAACTTTATAACTTTGGAATCTTGCAATTCTAATGACGGTTTTACATTATGGCAATTATTAATCAAAGAATTACTAATTAATGACATACCTGAAGCCTCAGAATCAAATGAATCGGTTTCTGTCAACACCTCCTCGTTAGTAATGTCACTGTCACTGCTCACCCCTCCAGGATTTTCTTTGCAGGATATGTCCACCTCCACTTCTTGATCCGAGATCTCCTCCAACAAAACTACTTTTTGTTCCTCTAAAGATATCTCAACTTCAAATGTTCCATCAACTTCCATCTCTACTGGATCAGGTGTTTTTTATTTTCTAAGCAATCATAAAAATGCACTTATGGCAGACACTTTAATTAAAACTACTCGTAAGATGTCATCAGATTATTAAAATAACTTCTATTCAGAAAGAATTTAATCGTAAATTAAACATTAATTTTAATTAATTATGCCCAGTCCCGAACCTGTGTCAGCTGTTGACTATCTAAGTAATTTGCATGACATTAAAACTCTAAAAATATTAGCAACCTCGGGGTAGGCCATTTTTCTTATAGAATGACTCTATTATGCAAGACTATGCAAATTATGGCAAATAATCAATAAAAAATATATAAAAACCTTGATAATTTTATTCCAATTTGATTTTGCAAATAATAATAAGCCAACCTCTAGTAATTAAACTTTAATTACGGCGAATTTCGATTGTCTTTCTTTCATTTCCAGTATAATCTCGCATTCCTCTTTGAAGGAGAGAACAACCCAGAAGACTAAAAGACGAACGATCAAACCGGAAGTTAACCCAACAAAAAGAAGCATTGAGATTTGATAACCCTCCATAAACTTTAGATAAGCTGCACCAAAGGCTGCAATGAGAATGGCGGAGATGAGAATATGGGAAGCGATCGAGTAGTGATTAATGCGACGGATCATTTTCGCCTCAGAGCCAGATTCCTATGAAAAGATGATTAATTACTTAATTGAATTCAAAATCTACGGGAATTTTGAATTCTTACCAAGTCAGTGGCAATCATTAAAGAAATCATTGCCCAAAGTTGAATAATAAAGAGAATGGTTGAGAAAGGGATGACGAGACGGAGGAAATCGTATGAGGTGTTCACCACTTCTACAAATCCTTTACTTCCGGTCAGAAACTGGTCACTTTGCTTCAGCGCAGCAGTGTACCCAACCGTAGTGTCCATCATACTTGACATTAAGTAGAAGATTATGGAAAAAATCTGGATAAAGGAATCAAAATTTTATTGTAAAACAGAAATAAATACAATTTTTTTGGGGAAAGTTTATTTTGGTACCAATTCGATCCAGATGTAGAATCTGGCTTGACCACGCCAGTTTGCCTGAGGCTTTTGCCTGATTTTGATGATGTTTTGGTTCATCTTCGAATTTGCAAAGCACACTAATATGTCCTTAAGTTTCCAATGAAAGCTTTCCCAAGCTACTATTTATTGGATTACTCTCCTAATATTTGCCAAAAGTAGATGAATAATATGAATAGAATTTTGATCTATTTGTGATGTAAGCAATTACGTAATCCAATTAAAAATCAAGGAAATATTAATTGTCTGGTTAAGTTAATTGTAAGAACCGGAAGTTGAATGCTTTTTTATTGTCTATTGTGTAGAACGAAGATGATGATGAGATTACAATTACTCTAAAATTATGGGCCGCTAGCTAATGTCTGTCTTGGTAGCCTGTGGAAGAAAATGACAATTAAAATGGAATCATTCAAAAAAACGGAAGATATAAGTAACTAATTGCCTAATTAAGTTATGATTAAAAAAGAAAAATAATCTTTCATGCAAAAATGCATTTGATTCCTTAAATCGAATTGAACATTTTTTATTTCAAAAATTCATTGCATAAAGTTTTTAATCAAGCTGATTCTTTTTACTTAAAAAAGGTTCCCCTTTTGGACATTGTCTGCACAACAATTGCGTTTATTACATTTTGCACGTGCAATTCTTTGAATAAAAAGCTTATTGAAGATGAAAGTGGAGTAATTTTGAATAAATGATCCTTTATTTGCGAAATTTATTTTTTACTCAATGCTCCAATTAGAAAACTCACGTAAATATTATTATGTAAAACAGCAGATTAAGATATTACAAAATTAACAGTAGAAACAAGGATTAGGAGGGATATTTTACCCCTTTGGAATACGGAAATGTATAATAAAGATTGTTGTTTATTTTTATATTTAAAAAATGAAACTATTGTAATAAATATATTACAACAAAGATGAGATCTCGTATCTATCTCCTTCCTCCAGTTTAAAATTTTGATTTGGAACACGCTCCGGCTTGTTTATTATACACATCAGGATTATTATCTTTCCCTGGGGCATGGCTCCACCACCCTCCAAAATCTCGGTACACATGAGAGAGTTGCGGAAGCTGAGTCGGATCCATATCCACTTTCTCTTTAAACTCTTTCACCGCTTTACAAAGACCACACCAGCCTTGCCAACACTCATCCTTTCTAACCTGGAACTTTCTCCTCCATTCAAAGAATTTCCGATATTCTTCCGGAGTCCTGTCTAAATAGAGAAGGTATTCCGCAAGGTCCTTCGTACTTTGAAAGTCTTTTGTATCGATAAATGACCCTGGCGGAGCTAAAGCAGAGTAATTTCCCTTGCCATAAGCCACTGGAACCATTCCAAGCGTCAAACCCCTCCAAAACTTTTCTGTTATGTATTCCGCACAAAATGCGTTCTCTGCGGCAAAGTAGAATTTATACTGGACACCTAAATTGGCCCAGAATTTTCCATGGTCACATTTTTTATTACTTCTGGGGCATGTTTTCAAGTTCCCACAGTTTCCGTAAATGTCCACGGGAATGTCTCCATCAGATCTCAGCTTTTTTATGAATTGCTCCCGTTTTGATTGAGTTGGGCAGTGGGAAATGACCCCAGTTAGGAGCTTGCTCTTTCCGGCAATCCACTCTGTTAAAGATATGTTGGCTACTTGTACTTCCTCCCCTTCTTTTGGTTTCTCTTCTTCTGGTAGCTCCACGTATTCACCGTATGGCGCCCAAATATCCGAATCCCTTCGATAAGACATTGTCCAGTTGAATAATCCGTTGAAGCCGCCCAACCCAGGTGCGTGGATAGGACTTTCCTTTGAGAAAAGGACCCAAAGTTGATCTGGTCTTCTGGTTGGAGGTAAATCCTTTCTAAAATACAAAAAATAAACTGTTTAACTACAAATACTAATTAAGTTTGCGAGATTTATTTAAAATTTACTTTTCAAGGTTGCCAAAATAATGGAATATCACAACGGCCGAGGCATTTTCCAATTTACTTCGGTCCGTTGCAATCTCAACATCTTCACAACAACTAGGGTCGTATCGTCTCCCAATAAAAATGTTTTCAAGGAGATCCTCTGGCTTTATGTGGTAGTATTTGGACCACATTAAAATTACAGTTTTATTTCCTCCTTCATTTTCAGAAGATTCAATGCCATTATTTCCAATCACGTCGAAACCTCTTATCCAGGCTTGTCTAACATCGCCTGATTCTTCATTCTCGCCATGTAT
Source organism: Lepidocyrtus fimetarius (assembly GCA_036507315.1). Taxonomy (NCBI): domain Eukaryota; kingdom Metazoa; phylum Arthropoda; class Collembola; order Entomobryomorpha; family Entomobryidae; genus Lepidocyrtus; species Lepidocyrtus fimetarius. The sequence continues at coordinate 662 of JAANSO010003331.1, read as the reverse complement.
ATTAAAATTGGAAATATTTCTACCTAAAATTAAATAATCTAAGCTAATCCCATACGATCCATCTAGTCTCACAGAAGCCCACCAAGTTACAGTACAAATCACTGCTAAAATGCAAAGAATTAGAAATTGCTTTTTAGACCGGTTAAGATTCAGCCTTGCAAAGGAATTCGAAAACATTGTTTATTATAGTTTATAATTAATTATTTTGATGAATTTATTTTGCAAAAGTCAATTAAGCACAATTTTGTTTTCATTATTATTACAGAAGATACTGAAATAAAAAAGTATAGGACAATGTATATAAATAGAAAACTTAACTAGAACCTAGAGATATATGCGCAGGTATCAGAATCCAACACAATAACAAAACAAGCAAACATTTTAATACACTCGGGATCCTTCAAACAGGTAGTATAGGTTTCCGTTGAGAATCTACACAATTTTGGTTCTGATTAAGTCCCCTGTTAAAATCCACGCTCCCATACTTTTTAAATTCAATATCTGCTGTCTGCACACATTTTAAACTCACGAATGTCCATATTGTGAGAAAATTTAAATTAGTAATTGACAGGAACTAGTAATATGAATACGCTGAACTTTCACAGAAACTTTGTCAAAATGAATCGTGCTTATCATTCGAACAGTGTCTCGCTGGCTTATCA
>JAANSO010003330.1:0-11636 GCA_036507315.1 Lepidocyrtus fimetarius | reverse complement strand
GATAAGTTGGAATTGATTTAAAAAGACATCTCCATTGCCATAGTTCATCAGTAGTTAATAGTTAAGTTCAAAGGGGGTTTCTGGCAGTTAGCCAGTCACTGTTCCCAACAAAAGTAATTAAGGGTTTTGATTGAGAAGGTCAGATTGTACTAAACCCAGGGAGAATAAAAGAAATGGCGGTAAAAGGTAGTTTAAAAAGAATATTCGACAACAGCTGTTTGAAAAGGCAACTTGCAAGGTACAACCGTTTTACCCTGATTACGCCCAAAAACAACAAAAGCTAACTTTCCCCGCTGTTTTCTTGTTTAATGCATGGTCACATGAGGAACGGGAACAAGGAATATTTAATGAGGATTGATATAAAAAATGTTTTTATTAAGGAAGCAAGTAAAAATTGCAGTTTTGCTGCCTTAATCAGGAATTTCTCATGAATACATTTATGAGGATTTTCTTCGTCTTTTCTTTCCCCTAAGCTTTGAAAGCTTGAAAAAAACGCAACATGTTAGGTTCAGCAGAGGAGCCCAAACAGGAGAGAAAGAGGACGTCGTATTTTCTTAACGATGTTGACTTGACTTTTGGACCTTAAAATTATTCCATGCTCTATTTAGTAACCCTAGGAAGGGAAGGAGTGGGAGTTGCATTGTAATTATTATGGGGAATGATACTCAAACGGGAAGATAAGTATCTTTTAAACAAGGTGGTTAGGCATATAAAACACGGAAGTTATAAAAGCTCTTTAGAAAACCCAATTTTAACTATTGAAAAAAAACATTCAAGGATATTTTATATACCTTAACAACCCCAAATCATAATCAAACATTGATAAGCAATGTCCAGTGAGACTACAAACGCTGCATTTTATTTTGGACTTTAAATGATGCAGAAAAGATTTTGCTAAAGTAAATAGCTGACTATTATTTGAACGAGAATTTCATTTAACATTTTGTAATTAGAACCAGTTTGGATGAAAACTTCAATTTCCGGTTTAATATTTAAAAGCTTATGTAATAAGCACAATAAATTATTTTTTGCAACAGCATTTTTATCTGTTCATCTATTGGAAAGTTAACGAGAATAATATTCGGAAGTTTTAATAAAAATGGTTTGCATTGTTCCCAAAAAAGCATTTGTCAGCAGCTTTACTAAAGAAATGAGTAAATAAAAATTTAAATATGTCTTGTTCGCATCAGATAAAACTTTATCGACTATTTTTTTCTCAGTTTGCTTAGGTCAAATAAAAAAAGAGTTATAAAAACCCTGGAAAAAACTAATGGGGTAAAGTTAGCGAATAAAAAGAGTTTTTTTATTTTCCCGCTTTTTTGGTTTACATTGAACAAGTTAAATGTTTGCATAATATGCGTAGTTTACCTATAAATTTATATTTTTACCATTCTTAAAAACTTTTTTATCTACTTGAACCAGCAAAAAACTTGTCAACTTTGTTATTCTGCCTTATAGTACTCACTTGGACTCTCCTCGCCTCCCTCCCGTCCTCTTGTTTCTAGTAAAAAATTTGTTGCGTAAAAAAGAATTGAGAACACAAAACTAGAAGAGTACGGGAACAAGAGCAAAGGTAAATATTACTTTGCCACTTATTAACTCTGCGTAACAAGCATAATAGATTGGAAATAAGGGAAAATGGAGTGCAATACGAGCAGGAAAACTTGCAAGAGGTTTCCATTATGCAATGTATGGATTAGTAGAAACGGTTTCCGTTAGAACTTAAATATGTTCTTCTGTAGCTTTCTGTAGAAAAGTATTCACTATATATTTTTCTCATGCCCAAACATTTTCCCTTTCAATATTATCGAATGCAAGTAGGTGAGCTCTCTACTTTCCGAATGCGTAAGTTGAGCTTATTATATTTTTCGGCTTTTTTAAAAGAACAAATCTTTCCTATCTTAAACCTTCGCAATTCTTTTAAAAATCAAGTAAAACGGGAAATGTACTCGGAAATTATCATCTGGTGTCATTCCCTTGTTACTTGCTCGTTATACTTTGTCTCACTTTTCAAAAATGTTTCAAAAAAAACTAGCTGTATGGTTTTCTACAGATGCATTTTTACGATTGCAACAACTTATTCCTCTGCATCTCATTTCATCTCATGTTTTTTCCGTCTTTCAACACAAAATAACGAGGTTGTTCTCCTCACTGACTCGCTATTCTCTTGTCAATTTTGAATAAATTATTTTTAAACCTTGTTTCCTTCTCAATAAATTCATTTCCTTGTTTTTCCTAAAACACTGTGTCCCTACCTGATCCATAAAAACACCAAAAGGAAAACCTGAGAGTTCACTCTACGTATTTTATACAAATCTCTAAAAGACAAGAGAAACAAACGTTTTTATCAACTTTAGGAGTCGTCCTTTAAACCCAAAATGAGTTTATTTATTTCCATTTGTTATCCTTAACAAAGCTAATCAAGTTAGGAAAAAAGGAATTAATGCAGTAAACAATGAAAAAATAAAAGGACAAAAGAGAAAGGAGCGATGACGAATAAAAAAATAATTGCAATGCAGTATTTGCCAGAAAATAAAGCTGGTCATGAAACAATGCAGTTATTCTCTGTCCTTCTCACCATCATCATCATGAATGGAAAGCTTTTTTGGCTCTAAAATCATTCCTCTGCATACAATCCAAATAATACATTTTAACATGAATGAATTAAAAGAGAGCTTCTGGAGTAGTAATAAAAGAGAGGAGGAGGGAAAGAAAGTAAAATTTTGGTAATTGCTAGCAGCAACTCAATAGCAGTTACATAGTCAATATTTTTTACGAAAGAAACATATTTTCTGCTGCTGATTCCTCTTTTAATATACAAAATAGTTGAAAAGTATATTTTGTATAAAGTTTCTGTTTTTTTACGAGTTTTTGAACTGCTACTGAAAAAAGAGGTTTTTTGTTAGTTTTTTTTCCTAAAGCGTGTTACTATTTCTGCAGAGATATGCGCCTGTCTTCTGCATTTTTACTTCCATAATGATATCATCGCCGACATCCCATCCTCATCGCGCTATTCACAGCTCTTATCGTTTTTGCTGCCGCCTTGCGACTTTGTTGAAATGACTATTCACTCATTTATAGCTGCTATTTAGTCAGTCAGTCACTTTGTTATTCGTCGGGCTCTCTTTTTTTGTCAAATTGAATAGAAAAAAGCGATGGGTCTGATAGAGAAAAAAGTTTAGTTGGAGCAGGGACATGAGGAGGGGAAGGAATAGAATTTAGTATACAAGAAAGTATAGTGAAGTTTTCTAAAAAATAAAAACAGAGTTTATATTTGCAAGAAGTATTACGTAAGAAGTGCCGTTTTCATACATTACACACTTCATTGAATGTCAAATTATTATTGGTGTCGACATTTTCTGTTCGGCTTCTTCAGCTACTATTTTATTGTTATTTTCCTACTTGGATTTTACGAGTGGAGATAAATCCCTCGTTATTCTCCACTGCGGACAAGTTGGACTCTCTGCTCAGCAATCAAATGGCTCGTTATGACCAATTCTTATAATTTTCAAACCTGTTCTTTCCCGTAAACAGATTTATTACGAGCAAAAGTAAACACAAGTTTTATGAGTGTTCTCATATCGTTATTAATCAACTGTGCAAAAACAAGTATTTTTATGGAAATTAGCGAAAAGTTGCAAATTTGAGTGAAAATCAAAATTTTGCGGTGAAAGCAGAAAAATAGAATGGGAAAGAAAAGTGAAAGTTTTTCTTTAATTTTTTCTGATTTCCCAAAGAGAGAAAAAAGTAGACGGACATTGGCTCTTTTTCTGGCACGCGTTTTCACTTATGCGAGTTTATTTAGATTCCATTCTCCGAAAAAGTAGAACAATGGAAGGGTGCGGAGACGGGTAAAAATGAATTTGAATAAAACGGGAGCGATGATTTGAACTTCTGCGGTATTTTCTCTTGCACCTGATCTGGACATATGTACCTTGACTTGCAGTCAATCGGTGGATTTTTCTACGCTTCCACACTTTCACTCAAAATTCCTCTCCCACACTTAAAGTCTTTGAACAACACGAATGGGATGATCCTATTTAATCATAATGATGATGGTCAAGTAAAAACCTGGTGCAGAACAAAGCGCATAGCGAAATGGTTCCGAATTTATAAAAAGTGGAAAGAACCACATTTTTTCATAGCTCTGCGTATAAAAAAGAACGTGAGTGAGGGAGCAAATTGCTGTAAAACTTAATACCGAATCCATCACTTGTAAACCTCACGAATTGCTTGTCCAAGAACAATGAAGTATGGAGAAAGTGGCCGTGTATGTTCTCAGTATAAATATTTCTTTCGTATTTACTACAAGCTAATATTATGAGCATATTTTCACCGTACAACAAAGCATTTTTTTCTTGAATTATACGGTCAGTTTGTTCACTAAGCTGCTCCAGTTATGTTGCTTTTTCCTGTGGAAATAGTGAGTGAATGAAGAATGAAGGGGAAATGAGGTGAAGTGAAAGTTGTGGCGTTGCGAAAAGAATTGAATGCGGCAGTGGCGAGAAATGCGGAATTGGGCAAAATCCTTCAAAATTATATCTTCAATTGTGCGGAGCTGTCCAATTCAAGACATTTTTTTCATTTTCACTGATTTCTATAAGTTTTAAGAGGAAATACTAAATTGAATAAAAAAGGTTTTCTGCCATATTATCAAAGATAAGCAGTAAAATAAAATTAACCTTTAAAAATGTGACCTGTTTGTCGGGAAAATGACAATCTCTTCTCAGAATTGACTACCTTTCGCATTTCTCTAAATTTCTTGAGAGGAATTTACAGGATCTGGACTGGAACAAGCTCCAAAAGAACGCTTGATGAAAATGAATTGGTGGAAGTGAAAAAATATTTTGTGGTTGTGATTACCACTTCTGTTCTTTCCCTATTAAAGTCTATTAAAAAAGGAAAATAGAGTTGCAAGCCCCTACTAGAAAGATAGTTTGGCAGTTTCATCATCCAGAATCAGTCCTGTCTCCGTCCTTCTGTTACAAGAGAAAGCTCTCAAACAAACTTGTTCTATTTCACACGGTTGAAGTTTTTGAAAGTGATTTTGATTAAAAATAGTTTGAAACTCTTAACAAACATGACAATGACAAGATGAGATCTGCTTATCCTCTTCTTTCTTTCCGAGTAAAGGTGTGGAGCACAGGAAGTTATTGGCCACCAATTGAAAATATTTTCCACAATTTTAAAAATCCCGCTTAAAAATTAAAAAACCTGGAGGTTACTAAAGATGCTGAAGTAGGGATATTTCAGAATTCTTCTATTTTTGGAAGATTCCTCCCCCTCCACACGCGTTTTCCCTCTCCAGCTGTGTTTGTAGTAGTGCGTGAGTGATCCCCAGTGTGGAGGAAAAATCGCTTTTGTTAGAAAAAGCACACGTGTCATGTTTTTTTACATAAACTTCCTTTCTAAAAACTTTGGATTCCTTCTTTAGAAGAAACATGTTCGGAAGTGGTATTCAATCCTGTGTTTATGTGTAGATTTGTGCAAATTCCCGTAAAATGGTAGATAAATACTGTAATCCTCTTTGAAGGAAAAAATATAATTGGTTATGAAAGGTTGAAAGGAGATAAATTGAATTTAGGAAAGAAGGGCTTAACATAAGAAAGTGGCAAAGAAACCCTTTTCTCAAGATTTTGGCCGAGTTTCAATAGAAAAAAGAAATTGAGTTTTAGTAATTTTCTGTGCTAAATGATTGATCTGGAGAGTCAAGTGGCTTATATGAAATTGACGTTTGTAAGTTATTTTTATTTTCCTGTGTGAACTAACGGGTTCCTAAAGTGTGTTTTTCTTTAATCTAAAATCTTCCAGTTTGTATGTATTTCCTTGTTTTTTAACCATAAAGTTTGAGATTTAAAAAGACTTCGATCCCATCATCATTACTAATTAATAAAATGTTTACAAATTACACAAATTTCGGACTGCTCAAGTCCTCCCTCCCCGCCCTGTCCGTTGCGGGTGCGGCTGGGAGAGATAAGAAATTAATCAATTTGGCTTCATCTTCCTCAGCGGAAGAGGGAAAGCAAGGGAGACGGGGTGGACGGTAAAAAATTAAAAACTGATAAGCACCAGCTTCCCACCGCCACCACCACCTGAAAAACAACCAGCACTAATATTACTTTCGCTTAATCACTTGTAATTAATAACAATGTTAATAAAAAACTATTTTTAATTCAAGTTTTTGCACTTTTTTGCATATCAACATTGCTACTCACTAATTTCGTTAAAACGATTTTTGTATGTTAATTAATGTTCAAGGTTTAAAAGCCTATCCTAACGTTTCCTCTGTCTTGTGTAATTATCATTTGGCTCACATTCCTCATAAAAGCATTTTCAATGAGGTAAAATATAATGAAGTCTTTTAAAAACGATGACGTTGTTGCTGATGATTCAATTGAGTTACGCAAACAAAAGTAATTTACTCGTGGATAATTACAAGTTTTATAAATTGACCGACTCTCCCATTCATCCTTTTACTGAAAAGCTTGAAGCTATATCATCCCCTGTAAACCTTTTCTCATTGTGTTTGTAGAATAATTAATGTCTACCACTCTTTGTTTTTATCCTTTTATTTTCAACGAGCTTTTTTACAACCTTTCACAATAAAGTCCTTCCTTTACAGAGTTTTTACGTAATCTCATCAGTTTCCCTCAAATACCGTATCCGTTAACCTTTATTTGTGTTAAAAAATTTGCGCTGTTCAAAGCGGATTTGATAAGCATTTCTGTTTTGTGGTTTAAATTTAAAAAATTAAATATCCAATGCCGAAGCTACTATTTAAAGTTATTTTTATGAATAGGCTTAATTTTAGGGGTGAAGGTTTAAAAAATATATTCTCATAAAACCGTCAAACACAGGAGTTTTCCTTGCTCAGCGTAAAATGTGAATTTATGAGGAGAATAAATAGTAAATTATAGTCTGTTCCAGAACTCTAATCCCAAAGAGAAAAAGGGAGGCGTTGTTTAAGCAAATTCTGCAGATTATGCAATCCTTTCTGCTATCTATGTTTTTGTTTTGCGAGTAGCTTCCTCAAAAAACATTTTCAAATATTGCCGCCATTTTAATGATTAATTACTCAAGGCCGGGTTTGGAAACTTTGGTTAATACTTATTTCCAAAGTCTATAATCCAACTTTGGAATTGATTTTAGCATTTTCGATATTTATTGAGGAAGAAGGTGTGTAAACGCCGGGGTTTAAGGACTGTCGTAAATTACCGTTGAACTTGTAAACCTCTTTTCCCCTTTGATTATGATGAAGTGGATATGCCTTTGACTTTGACTTCCTTTTACGTAATTCAATGTAATTTACTTTAACTGCAAACTGCCTTCCAATCACCGAAATAAACGGTAATGGCACCACCTCCTTCTATTTTTTGGTTGTTCAACAAGCCTCTGAAGAATCTTGTCCTGTCATAAACTTAAATGAAAATGAAAGCTGTGCTTCCTTCCGCCTCTCACTCATTTATAGTCAGCCTCATCATCCGCAGTAAAGTAATAAAGGATAATGGAAGGAAATTACGCAGAGCAGAAAAAATAGCGGCTAAAGCTTTATTACCGTATATTCTATATTTGTGCACCGGGCCTGAATTACCACCATTTAAATAATTCAGTTAGAACATGAGAAATAAAAACCGTCATGTATACAACATCTTAGCACAATGAAACTATATTTCTGTATACGTATATTTGTATTTCCGGATACGAAATAGGAAATTCAAACTTTTTAAAAGCCCAGGCTTCTAATAAAGAGTATACGGTATTCCTTCTTTATTGATTACGGTCGTTGTCGATGCCATCACCTACACCATTGCTCCGTAAAAAGACTCTCACGCTACTTTGTACGATTATTACAAAACTATCCAAATTCAACTCGAGAAAGGCAATAAAAGTATTCAATATTTTGGATGACAATGACATGTGAAAATGTCTTTTTGTTCTTTCTTACGTAAAATTTGAACGGTGAACAAACCAATGTTTTGAAAAATAACAAAAAATATTTCTCTAATGATTATAATTTATGCAAAGTTTGCACAAAATACCTTTCCACCACTCTATTGTAAAATAACCAAACCTGTCCAAACCTGCTTGTTTAAGTGATTGTGATGACATGTCACTTTTCTTGTATCGCCTTCACCTTGTCCTATCCATTTTTAATTGACTTTTCACGAAACAGCAAAATACCAATTTAATTTACACCGGCGCAAGCTTTTTCTGAATTTTCTTTTTAACAACCGCTTTTTCACGTTTTTTTTCTGTTTGGAATGAGAATCTGCTTGGTTTGTTGCCTAACAGATGCGTGCATGTGAACTTGTTTGCATGAGAATAAAAAATCGAAATTCTGTCATGTCATGTTAATTAAAACAATAATTAGCTAATTATAACCGCGTAATAGTAAGCTATTTGTAGCTAGTAAGTAAATATTTTCAAAGCTACTTTGCTTGTTTACATGGCAATTAATTGCTCTGGGATTTTATGCTGATTTTTTAAGAGAAACCTTTTAAACTGCATTTTAAATTAATCCGTTAAATCTACTTACTCCTGTTAACTCCGCAAGATAACAGATATTTAACAAATAACCGAAAGATTTTTTTCGAGCCATCATTCAGCAATTAACCAATAATCTGGAATAACAAAAAAAAGTTAATTAAACTAAACTGAATAACAGGTGCACGGTTGTAACGGTGTTTCGTCCTGCCCTAACATTTTTAACGTAGGCAGAGAGAAAGGGACAAGAAATAATAAAGAAAACCTCACTCGTCAGCTAATAGCTGGGTAAACTTACAAATATAGATTGATTTTTTATGGATTATCTATAACTTTTCTAGCGTCAGCAAAGCCAGAGAACATTGAGCTTGTGTAGTTTTTATATGCAAAGTGAACGTCGTAAACACATTAACTTTTCATCGACTCACCCACAACCACCACAAAAACCAATAAAATAATGTTTATGGAACATCCTCTACAATAGAAAAATGTTTCCAAATAAATATTGTTTCCAAAGGAGGGGATGCAAAAACATGTGTTTTCCAAATAGCCCAAAAGGTTTTTTGCAGGTGTTTTTTTCTATATTGAGAGTCTATAAATATTTCCCCTCTCAGTTTTCACCTGACTTTTGCCTTTTCATAGGTTAGAGTAAGATAAAAAGAGTGAGTGTTGGAGTACATAAAAAATAACAATAAATAATATGGGCTATACAAATCAAATTTATGACTCGTTCTTGTCTGACCAAACTACCTGATTACAACTCCATTTACCGCAGTGTACATGTCATTTAGGGATTTTTACACTTTATTATTATTACGAGAGATGACGATCATGTTTTTGTATTACATTCCATTAGCTTTAGCTGTCAGGTTTATTCACTGACCTTATTCAGGTAGAAATTCAAAGTTTTTTTCTTTTAAAAACCGGGCCAACTTATCTCTGCAGCAGATACAACTTTTTTATGGCATAGTCTTCAAAGATAAATCTCAATGAATAAACTGTAACACAAGATTGCAAGGTTTTAAGCGAGGATTTTATAAGATGCATTTTCCAACTTACTACTAACCTAAAGAAAGATTCGTGTTTAAGGCTAATTTATAATTTTAAAATGGCGGGAAAAGGTTGAAGTTTCTTAAAGCTCTTTCCAGACAATTGAAAGAAAATCGGTTTAATGTAAGGTCCGGTATTTTAAGAGAAAGTCAAGGTAGCTATGGGTTTTTAACATGCAAACAAAAGAAAGTAGAAGAATGGAAATAGGAAAGCCTAAGTACAATAATTTTTAGATTTTTACAACTAAACACGAAATATTTTATAGAAGGTCATTTTTTACTTTCGTAACTTTAACCGAGGGAAAGCAAGAAAATACAAATTCAGACTTTGAAGGCTACCCTTAGGTTTATGCATTCATTATAAATTCTTTCTTTCAAATGAATAAGCTTACTTCACTTCTCACTCTTTCACATTCTTTCTCTGTGTTTTAATTTTTGTATTTTTACATGTTTAACTGTACACAACAACGTTTGTAACACGTGACATGACATGATTTACAACGGGGAATAAATAAAAACGCTTAATGTAGATTCTCAAATATAAAATATAATTTTTACGCATTGACGGAAACCTTTAAAAACATTACAACCGTCCAGTATTTAATTGCACATTCAACACAATAATTAACTAAGCTGAACAGTCTTGGAGATTTAAGGGTGATGATGATGGGATGGAATTTAATTATTAATTAAAAACATGTGATAAATATTTAAAGGAATTAAACCTTGTGAACGATGGCTTGATTAACAAAGTTGCAAAAGTGTTAATTATTAACAATGTAAATAAAATTTCCTGTGTGGTTCTTGTTGGATCTCTGTTATCTTGTGTGAGTTTTTTAACCCTAAATTCTCCACCCCAATATGTTGTCCACTGTGAACATCAAAACGGATTTGAAAAGGTCAGCTGTTTTAAAATGATTTTTACTAAATTATTGCTTCCTTTAGGATAAAATTAGTTAATTGCCTTTTTTAATTTGTTAATTTGTTTTTTACAGCATGGCTTTATGTTTACTGTAAAGTACGGCTTTTAATTTTATTATTGTTTTGGGAACGTTTTTAATTACTTGTCGTAAAATGAGAATCCTAAGGGTTCCAAAAGGTTTTTAATCATTTTAGACATTCTATTCAGGATTTTATTGACCATTTTAATATTTTTGCTAGCTTTCTACATTCCAGTTTTCCAAGACATCTTAAGGCACAGTAGACTAGTATTCCGGAAGTAGATTTGTTCGCTGCGTTACATAAAAATATTTGAGAGATGGACGTTTCACTCTCTGTAGCTGTGAAAACTTCATTTTTCTTAATCATCTTCGTTTTTTGTATTTTTCTCACTCTAAAATTAGAAAATGATGAAATTAGTATGAATGATACTTATCAGATGTTCTTTTCCATTTTGACAAGATAAAAAACTAATAAAAACGGATTTCTTCATTCTTTTATTGACGTAACCTTCCTTGTCAGTGGATTAGCTTTTTGCGAGAAAACATTTGCTTGGAATGAAAGATTTTTTCTATTTTCAACAGATGTCATTCCAATTCCCGTTTTTCTTCACTCATCAGCTCCTAATTTACTAATGGAAGAGAGAATATCACATAATTTCTTTAAAAATTCTCGTCTCGTACTATTTCTCTGCAGTGTATTTTTTCTTTCCAAACTGTTTTGGATGTAGTCCATCTTGGATGTTGTAGAAAGAGGAATACAAAGTGTTTAAATTTATATTTTGTATGCAATATCTTCATTGTTCGAAGATTATGAAGCTATGTCGAGATGAAGTTGTTTCCCGCATGAGAAAACTAGGAAATAGTGTGAAACTGTAATGATAATGAATTATGTATGGGAAATAGAGTGAAGCTTTTGCGACATTTATTCCCAATCGTGTTCTACTGCAGAATCATTAAAATAAACATTTCCATAGGATACAGGGATGACGTTAGCGTTCTGCTGCAATGAATTTTAATTATTTTTGAGCATTATCATAATTTTGCAATATTTTAACCGTGATTACTCCATCGCAAGAAAAATACATTTTAAAAAAGGTCAACGCCTTTGTCTGGTGATGATTATCATTTACTCACAAGTCTAGATTTGCGCTTACTGGCCTAA
>JAANSO010003329.1:0-11637 GCA_036507315.1 Lepidocyrtus fimetarius | reverse complement strand
TTTTTTCTATTTTATTATAGCATCCCAAGAAGAAGACATATCGTCAATTTACTGATCTGTAAAGGTATGTCTCTTGTCTTTCCGCGCACCTCCTTCAATTTCCCAATTCTTTTTCTCTCCAGCAGCACACAACTTCTCACCATAAAAACACAATGATTACTTGAAAGACGAGGATGAAGCGGTTACCTAATACCCTTCTTCTTAAGCTAAAAAAAGATAATGAAAAAGGTAATCCAATCCCAATAAGAGCTACAAGGCAGAGCCAGTAAGTAAATAAGTGTGTTTTGTGTCTCATAAGCGTAATCGTATCTAATAAATGCACCTTACACACATTCATTGGGCTTGGCTTCCTTTTCCCTTTCCTTCCAATTCCATCCTTGCCAAGGTATAAATTGACAAAATTGTTATTTCATTGCTCTCCTTCTCCCAATAATCCTTGAAGGACCAGAAAAAAATTTAAGCTGGAGTTCTAGCTTTTTAGTAAGCTGCTTTTGTATTTTTCTACACAATTCTCTCAATATCATTCACTGTTTCTGCTTGAACAAGCAACGTTAAAAAAGCCCATTAGCCAAGCTTGTTAATTTCGAAGAAGAGGATCAGGGAAGAGGAAGAAAGGCTTTTCTTCTTCACAATCATCACTATCATCGTAAAAGACCGTTTTTGAGCCCGTTATGACTACGACTGTAATGATTGCGATGATGGGATATTTTTTAGAGTTTTAAGTTAAACTTGGGAGATATGTTGGAGAAAAACAGTATCCACTTTACCCAAAAGTGAGATAAAAAAGGAAACGAGTAAAATTGTAGCAAGATTTTTTTGTATCTACTCTCACCACTTACTCCCCAGTTTCATTTCTTTTCCCAATCTCATTTCAACTAAAATTGTGTCGTTTTGTTGCGTGAAATAAAGAAAATTGTCCTATATGGTGTATCCCAAATACAGATCAAGATGACGAGAAGATACTTTTTTCATTGCACAATTCTAATTCTCATAATCTGCAAATCCTTGAAAAAGTCGAATAAGGAAAGAAAATGAGATTTTTAAGAGAAAGAGTAAAAGGATTGTTACGTTTCCTTTATTCCACTAAAGCAGCCTCATCTTGATCAAGCCTATGGTGTTTTATGAGACTGGAATGAGGTCTTTAGCGAAGGAAATTAAGTGGAACGAGTAATTTAGCCAAAAACTATGCTTTAAAAACTTGCTTGATTGAACTTCTTTCTTTAAGCTATAATCATCACAAGTAGAGTTATACATTAGTAGAAAAGCTTATCAAGTTTGTTCTCATTTTATACTTTTGTTTCAAAAAACTTATTTAAAAACTTCTCTCATTTGCTGTTCCAGTTATACTTATGCAACTTAAGAGAGAAGGAATGAGTAGAGGGATAAATAGTTGGGAGCTTATCATTGCAGATGAAAATGTTCACATTTTGTGTGGATATTTTGTGAAATATGTAGCAAGAGAGGGATTCCGTGATTCCGAAAACTGAAACGATTTGAACTATTCAACTATTTACTTGCCCTTCTCTCTCCTCATTCTTTCAAGCTTTTCTAATGAAGTCCTAAAACGGGTTAAAAACTCTGACATTAATTCCCCCAATAAAATATTCACAGTTGATTGCAAATTTTCCCTTTTGCTGAAGGAAATTTCTCTCGTCAATATTTCGTAGAAAATTTTGAGTAGACATTAAACGCAAGTGTGATACAAAGCAAAACAGTTTATACATTTTAATTCTTTCTGATTCTGCAGAGTCTGTTGCTGCCTCAGCGGAACCTTTTTTGATTCTTTTTAGGATCTCCGGACAAAAAGCAATTCCATGTAAGTCATATAGACACACAGAAAGAAATCCCATTTCTTGATATAAACATTTTTACGTAATGGTAAACAGAGGGTAACACAATCTACCACCATGTTTCAAAAAAAATCCTACACAAAAGCATTTCTTTTTGAAAATCAAACCTTTTCTTCCTCTACGTATTCCTTTTTGAATTTTTCTGGAACTGGAACCTTCTCTTTTATTTTCGCTCTTCATTCTCATCTCGCCTTCCTTTGAACAATCTCTTTCCATTCGAAACTAAAATATTTGACGTTTCTCTACATTCCCTAATTTCCCTTCACAAAGAGATGAATTTCACACGGCATGTGAATCTCTGTGAATTATTTAGAAAGAAATGTATTTTACTATTTCAAAATGAAAATGAGCTTCTCAACCCATTCCCAGCAAGTGAAGCAGCAACAGCTGCCGCTGCTCCAGCATTTTTACAAATTTAATACGTTATTTATTAATAGGCAAAAATGTAAAAAGGACTAAAACGGGCTAATAATGATAAAAATAAGAGGAAGCTGCATAACACAAGTACATAAAACCTTCAAAAGATATTTTACAGTTTGTTCTTCTCCTCCTCCTTCTGCTCCAGTAAAGGCGAAGAGAAATTAAAATTTACTTTTCCAAAAAGGTTATTTATAGTACAACCTTATTACATAAAATGTTTTAAAAAGAAGAATTTTCACATTACCTTTACTTGCTCTTGCTATTTTAGGGAAAATATCAAACGAAATAAGAGAAAAAGGCTTCCAAATTAAATTTCAGCCCACTCATTCACTGACTCACTCCACTNTTTTAAAAAGAAGAATTTTCACATTACCTTTACTTGCTCTTGCTATTTTAAGGAAAATATCAAACGAAATAAGAGAAAAAGGCTTCCAAATTAAATTTCAGCCCACTCATTCACTGACTCACTCCACTTATTTCAAACTTCGTCAACACCAGTCAAACTATCAAGGGAGAAATAGAAGTGGAACCGCTGCGCGCTGCTGTTGCATACGTCAATTCTAAAATCTGACTCCGCTATAATTACAAAAATAAAATCCCCACAAAAATGACAAAGGATAAATAACGATGACATGAGAAATGTGATTAACATAAGCGTAATGAGAATGAAATAGTGCTCAAAGCATTTAACAACAGTTGCTCTGCAATAGCTAATAGTTCTGCCGTTTGTTAACTGAAATGTGCAGGAGCAGGTGTAAATTGACATTTAGTAGCGAGAGCGAGTCAAGGAATAAAGATTTTATGAGAAAATGAGAGAGAAGGAAGGACGTGTACAGCTTTGAGCTTTTATTATTACTACAAAGAAATTATTTAAGCGCATATTTCAAGGTAAAGTTATACTACCTTTAACTCCTAACTGACAATAACGCAGCGCAACATAACACCACAACCAAATGACAATGACGTTGAGTGATGATATGACTAATCGTAAAGGAAAATCTAAGAAATCCTTTTCATCATCAACAACAACATAAAATGATCATCTTGAGACGAATTAGAATTCATTCCATGTATCACAAACTTCACACAAAAGGAAGGAGAGTTCCTCATTACTATTACCTTTGCATATTGCATCATCACCTTTTTTCCTTTTTAAAATCATGCGATCATGCATATTTCATAACGCCCAAAATACACAATAAAAATTGAAACTATTTTTAAGCTATATTTTAAAAAACCTTTATCAAAGATGACATGACATCCTTCAATTTTCAATTTTTCAATCTTTCCAGTTACAAGAGTTGTGCTGCTGATATGCGAGAAATGACGTTAAGTAGAGATTACCTTCTTGGAAAATACTTAAAATATTTAATGCTCTCTTCTTCCTTCAACCAATTTCTAACTTGGAAGGAAGGAGGAAAGCAAGTTTTCTACCTGCCAGTCCAGTGTCACTCTCTTCCCCTCCTCACTCCACTCATGTTATTACCAAAGCAAATATTATTATTCTACAATGATTCCATTCCATCATCTCATATTTTAGTCTATTTTCTTGCATAGATACATTCTACTTGCGTGGAATGAAATGAAGACGAGGAAGGAGCCTAACCTAAGCCAAAAAAGGCTTTGTTTGCTCAATGTTTATCACGTTTGAAGGATTTTCCATTCTCCATCTTTCCTTCTCCTTTCATATTCTACATTGAGAATGAAGCATCACATATTTATCTGATTTCCCCTAAAGCTCTTTCCTTTCTCCATTTTACTTAAGAAGGAAAGTAACTCAATTTCGAAGTAAATTTAATTTTTCCATCATATCTTACATAGGCAGAAAAGTATCAACTTCTTTCAGAATGCCTTCTTCCAACAACATTCTACGTTGCCTACTTACGACTCCAATGCTTTGAATAACTTCCTCTTTTCTGTTAATAATCCCTAATAAAAGTAAAGACTTTCGAAAGACAAAACCGCCAATCAAATCCAACCACAAAGGGAGACGAAGAAGCCTTCTTAAAAGCAAAGCCTTACCGTTTCCCATTAAAATCCTCTTTATTCCCACCATACTCTCCTTTTACAAATACTCTCCACCTTATTCCTTCATTCCCTCTCTCAAAGAAGTTCATTAAAAGGATAAGCAAGAACTTTGACTTAAGGAATCAATTTTGTATTGAATAACGATGGCATATTAAACGGCTCATTGTTCTGTTGTTTTCCTTTGGGAAATTAAATGATGAGAAAAATTGTAATTGTAAGTCAGTAAGTGCTTGTTTTAAAGTAAAAACAACAAACTAAGGGGAGGAAGAAGCGTATCGTGTCAAGACATTTGCTGAAGCTTTGTAAGTAATAAAAAGTGAAACGATGAAGTGTTCACGGCTTTTTTATGAATGATTAAAACAAAGTTGCACTTTTGCATCGTAGCAGATATCTGCGTCCCCAGACGCCCCACAACAGAAACATCAACACTATTTTTACAAATGACGATCATCATGAGAAAATTAAGTGACTTGAGAAACTCATAAAAATGTGTTTTGAAAGAAGAAGGAAAGTAAAAAAAGTTAAATAAAAACAAACTTTTTTCTTTTGGTGAGCTTATGAGAAGGCGCTCTAGAATTCTGTGCCTCTGAGAATTTTCAGCCGAGAATGCTAAATGACAGGGGGATTACACTTCCACTTGACTTTTGATATGAACTTTCCTCTACACTTTTTTATTCCTTCTTCACGGGCAATATAACTTTTTTACACGTTACGATCCATTAAGTACGTCAAAACAAGAGCCTTATCAATCAACTTGCAAAAAAACTATTAGAACAATATTTTAAACTCTGCTTACCCTTTTTCTAATAATCTGTATAATTGTGCGATTATTATCAAACTTTTAACACTTTTGACACTCTCAAATGAAATAACACGGAAAGGCAATCTACTGAATCCACTATGGCGCTTTAAAATATTAAATATCTAACTGTCTGCCTGAACATACAGGGTTGCACATTGTATCTGTAATCACGCTGCCAGTTCCCTTTCGAATGGCCTTCTCCCATGACGGTTTTATGGGTTTAACCTGATCTGACCACGTCCAAGAGAGATATTGATAAGCATAGCCAAATAATCAACTCAACTCTCACACAAGCAAAATACACACAGTAACAGGTAATATGAATTTTTGTTACAATTGAACGTTACGTAATTCCTATTTGCATTTAATGTAGTACAAATACGCTCTCAAGCGTGAGTTAGAAACACGGCCTAGTATAAATCACGCTGACATTGATCATAATGATTGTTTATGATAAAAAGATATTAAAAACAAGTCTATTATAAAACCTTGTCATATTCATTTCATCTATCTGATTCCTCATCATGATCAAAATGAGCAGCAGACATCTTTGCAGCTTTTTCTGCAAATGCTATTTTATATTCACAACTGCAAAGAAACCAGCGCAATTTATTCCATTTCATTCATTTGCAAATTGCAAAAAGGAGGAATACGGAATGAAAGGAGACATTATAAAAACTATTAGCCTCAATAAAAAAGCTTTTAGTCCAGTCTCAGTCTCCGAGTCCCACAAGTCATTTATTCTTTCTAAACGTCAACCATATCAAATGAGACAAAAACACAGTAGCTGCCGCATTAAATCATTAATATCCATATAGCATGACTAAAACTGTTTTTTAGTTCGACGGGCGATGATCTCACAAGATAACCTTTTTTAAAAAAGTCTAAATAAAATACATTACGGAGGAGCTTCCTGCTCATTTGTAAAGTTGTCATCATCAACAAAAACACGAGCGTCAGTTTTAGTAGTCATCGCCAATTTCGTTATCTAAAAAAGTAAATCAATTCAACTGACGCCGGTCGCCGACACAAAAACGGCGTAATTTCTTGCTTGATTAATTTTGTTGGAAATAAACGCAGAATGAGTAACGATTAAAGTTTTCAATGATTAACAAAGTAGCAGAAAAGTGATTTAATTATGAACACAGCAGCGATTTAGTTATTAAATTAAAATTAAAACGGTTTATAATCTGGTTAGTTTCTCCTGAATCAACTTCATTCTTTCGTATTCCTTTTGCCTAGACTAATCCCCAGTCCTAGTCAGAATCAAATTGGAAAGGATGAGCAAATCTCGGAACAAATCTCGTAAAAATGTAAATGTACTTTTATGCCATTGCTCTGAATTTGATGTAGCTCATATTATGCAACTCCCTCTTCAAGGAGGAACACATGCAAGTTCAATTCTTTTTATGTTCTACTCAGCTCAACATTATTCAACAATGAAAAGGGGATGATAAAACTTGTTCTCACTTCTTTTCTTCAAAACTTACATCATGTTGGCATTAAACTAACAACAAAACTTTCTCCGTTTAATCTCACTCACTCGCACAATGCAATTCAAATAGCAAGACTAAGAGGAGCAGTGCACTGCACTATAGTACTATAAAAACTCTTTCATTTTTACAACAATTCTAAAGAATAATAATATTGGATTACGTAATAAAAACTGAATCTATTACTCTTCATCTTCAGAACCGACCTTACCTTCTTTTCCACTTCCTTTTTTAAATTGTTAAGGAACTTTCCCGATTTGCGTACAAAAAGAAAAGAAACTTTTCTTTCTAATAATAATAATGCTAATGTTGTGCAGCTATCTTCCTCAGTACTTCAGGACGAAGAAAGCACATAAAATTTATAACTCTGCAATAATAACAGCAGCAATTTCAAAAAAATCCTTGCTCTGGTTGCATTTATTTCTTTTTCCATAAAACAGCATAAAATTTAAAACTCTTGTCGATTTGTTTTGAGAATAAAATATAAAATAATAAAATCCCTGACAGAAAATGGGACTCTGTTCTGTTCTTTTTATCTCTCCATTATATTCGCAAACAGCCACCACCACAAAAAAAAGTCGGCTTCTTAAATTTATTGCATTTTATTACAGGAAAAAAATACTAAGCAAAACCGGATACCGATAAAAGAGTAAAGTAAAAAGTAAATACCGCTCCCGTTATTCCAAAGATGTTCTGCTGCTGCTGTTCCTCTCTTGCACCAAATCAAACCACACACCGCACAAAGAGACAAAATGTTACGTAATGCCTTTACTTTTTATCATAAACTCTTCTTTTTTCTATCTTTCTGCATTTAAATATTTAAATAGCTTTTAGCTCAAAGACGAAAAGAAACACGCTTTGGTGAAAGTAGCTATTTTGCTCAAAATCGTGTTTCTTCTTCTTCGTGAAAGAATTTCTTTTACTTTCAAGGAAAAATGAAAAAAGATAATGGTTACATGATGGACTGATGCTGCTGGTTTCTATAGAATGCAGACTGATCAGACTGAAGCAGACAGTTTCCGTCTATTTCGTTATTTTCGGTATTTCTTTGTAAGCGAAAAAGGAAACTATTTTTGCTTCCTTCCCAAACTAGCCTCACTGCAGAACTAGGTCCCTTCACCGATCCTCCTACGCATATTTATAGGGAATGAATGGGAATGGGATGGCTCCCTCTCTTCACCAACTTAACTTTCTTCTTGAGCCCTAGCAAAAGGAAAACGGATGAAAAACTGAACGTGCATCGCATCGCATGCTGATATTTCCCTCTTTGCTCACTATTCCCAGGGAAAAGGGCCCTTTTTAGTATTCTAAAGTGATTTCAATGGCCATGCCATCATCATCATCAACATGGAAAAAGAGAAAAAAATAGAATGTTTTCCAGTGAGTGAGAACCATGAGGAGTTGTGAGAGAACAATGGGAAGTAATGCAAAGGACATAATGTACTACATGAAAGAGAGAAAATACACATCACATCATAACAATCCTTCTGTGTCCGGATATGAAGATACGAGAACAAGAGAAGTGAAGCCCTATTTTTGTATCCATTGTAAAAAAAGAAAAGTGGCAACATCAGCGAAAGTATTATTATTATTGAAGAAAAAGAAAGCGGGACGGGACATAACATAACAACAGTCGCCGTTATGTTTTTCTTCCTGTAAGCGTTGAGGAGGCGGAGGAGAATGAAAATCATCATCATCGTCAGAAACGGCGGAAAAATCTGCAGCAGTGCTTTACCATGAAAATGAAGAAGCTACCTAAACTTATAACTATTCCCGACATATTTCTACCGTTTAGCCTTTCGCCACACACAAACGAAAACTACTCAAAACCATTTCTCTTGTCTTTCTCAACAATAAACCCAAAGAAAGACAAGGCTACGGCTACTTTAATTTTTTTCCCAGATGCAGATCCAAGAGTGAAAGAAAAAGGGTTTGATCAATACTCCGAGAAAGTAAAAACTGATATGAGTAAAAAGGAGTAACAAGATTAGGAAAAATGAATTATTTTTCATGCTTCTCCATTCACATAATCTGTCTCTCTTCTCTCCAGATTAGCCATGCATGCTGTGGTGGTGGTTAGTTAGTAAAAATAATAGAAAAAGGAGAATTATCCAATAATAAAATTTAGCAAAACCAGAGCTGCAGAGACGAAAACGTGAAGGCCAAACCACTCGACTCAACCCACCGCAGAAAACAAGAGTAGGAGCCAAACCAGGTAGTTCCATTCATTTTCTTGCTTTCTCTCCCAATCAAAATCATACTCGGTTTAGCTGCTAACCTTCCAAACGAGTAAAATGCAACATTTTTCTCCTCTTATCTATCCCTCCTACCCCATATATTTCGTCAACTTCCATTACCATCACAAAACCAGACTTGATCACCATCGTGTTGGAAAAAAATGAGTTTTTCCAGTTTTTTTAGGTGAATGCAAAAAGTGTGGGAGTAGGAGCCAAGGGAAGTATGCGAGAGCTTCAAGGTAACGGAATGAAGAGCAGAACAAGCATTGTTATATAAAATGTACACAAGAGAAAGTCGTTTTCTCCTTCAAATAAAGTGCATACTTGAAAAAAAAAGAAAATGTTGCAAAAAATTCACTCTTAAAACTTACTTTTATCCTTGTTGAGCTGCTGCTTTTGAATAAGGCCAGATGTGAAGTTTTTCTATTGGATTAATTTCTCACAGTTGGGTACATACTTTTTAAAAATTTCTTCCAAGGAAAAAATATTTAAGTTTTAAAAAAGAATGTAAGTGTGCATATAACTAAAAACAGCACAATCATCACATCTACTTCATCACAGAATCACAAAGGCTGTATATCCATAACCATTATAAAGAGGAAGTTTATAAGAAAAATGTGTTTCAAAAGGAGACCCCTTTGTGCTCGTCAGTTTTCCCCTTGGTTGAGAAGAATTTTTTTTTATCCCAGCTGGTTTCATTAAAATTAATGGCTTTTTCCTTTAGAACAGAATGGATTTTTCTTATTCAATGCAACAACAAAAGCAAGTTTGTTATAAAAAGGCAACACTCTTCTGGAACACTCTCTTTACTCCAGCTTTCTCTATTCTTTTAAAGAACAAATGTGACGTAAAACTATTAATAAAACCGGAAACAAATTTCTCGACAGTTTTACACGGTTTCAGTTTTAGCACCGTTCTGTGAAAGTCTAAAGGAGAAAGAATGAAGGACAAGAATACACATTAGGCGCACATAATAATAATGAATTTTCGCAATTTTTTATCTTTTGTTTTATTTCCTGTAATTGCAACCGTAAATTGTTTTTTCGCACACTTTACTTGTTTACATTCCAGACAGGGATTTAGCAGATGTTATTACGCCAAATGTCCATCTCTCTCACATACTTAAAACGGCTCCTTTTCCATTTGGAGTGTTAAAAAGCACGTTAGCCGTTAAATAATTAAATAAATATTAATGAAAATTCCATTAACTGTGCACGTCAGCTGTTATTCAAGCACTTGGAACGGTTCAGGTGGATCATATGGATATCATACACGTTTATTGGAATATATTCTTTGGAGGGAAGGAAGTCCGGTACACTTATTTTTCCAAAAAACTACTCCAAAAGCTCACGTCTCTGCAACTAATTTCAAGTTTCATACAACAACCTTCTCTTTTTAACTTCCTTTCCCTTTCCTAATTCAAAATTAATAGCTTTTTCTCTTTCAAAGGAAAACTAATGTTGATTATAGTAAATGTTCATGACTCTCTCTAAACAATAAAATATGTTTTTTCACCAAATCCACTTTATTACGTGATTACTGCAAAACCAAAAACACTTTTTGCAAAAGAGAAATTTTGCACGTTTCTTGCAAATTAAGTGCTATATGGCTATAGAGTTATTTAAAACTAACATAAACACAACTGTTTGCAAAAATGCAAATAAAATATCGATAAGGCAATGTTGATATGACGGGGAATAATGTGTGAATGTGATTCATATAGGGTTTTGGGAGAATAGCAGCGCAAAGTGAAAAATATGAGCATCATCTGTTTTCAAAGAGGAGTTTTTATGTGGAATGTGCCGGTCTAAAGGCTGAAATTCAGTGTAATACATTCTTTTTCATGCTCTTTTGATATGGTGGCCCACTTTAAAAACACAGAAAGGAAGCCGTTTTAGAAAGTTCACAGCCAATTCATAGAACTATGCCACTCTCCTATGCATGTTTACACAAGCGACAACTTTTTCTATGTCTAAGGCTTTGGCATTAAAGAATTTGCCATTTCTGTGCTTTATGCATTTCGGATCCAACCGTTACTGATGAGTGGATTTGAAGAGGTTTATCATGCATCTACTAAATCTATATGAAACTTAGAATTATCTTCGCCAGCATCATCAGAATTTGCAATCACATACGCCTGTAGAAAATTGCTCTATAGGCAATTGCCATAATATTGGCTATAGCATGTCTGACTAGCAAAAACTGGCTTTCAAATCTTAAACGGTTTTCAGACATAGAAATGGTTATCTGCTCTCAAAAATAGAAGACACTTTCCCTTTCTTCGGTGATAATGAAGATGATGCCGGTTTCATTAGGTCATTATAGTATTCTGTTTTGGAAATCAAGTACTACCTGCAATTGAGAAACATTCTAATAAAAGTTTTATTTTACACCAGCAATATTAATAAGACTACAAAAATGTAGGTTAACTGACATGATTTCACAAAAAATTTGCGATGCGATTTCATATATGATAGAATAACTGAATACTTTCCAGAGATAAACTTTAAATGATTAAAACGATATTAGTAATTTGTAAAAATCGATTTTAAACAATTAAATATTTCTGGTGATTGGTTATCATTGCTGTGATAATGAGTTTCTTATAAGAATTCTAGGTGAATTTGATGATTCATCGTTATGACTCGTGATTTGAATCATGAAGATGTACAGTAGATTCATGTAAATTATGGCTGACATTTTACAAGCTCACAATAAAAACGGAAATGGATCGTATAAATGTCTTCTAAATTATTTTCAGATACTCCAAAAGAGCTTTTATAAAGGTCAGCAAACTTTTCCAAAAA
>JAANSO010003328.1:0-11638 GCA_036507315.1 Lepidocyrtus fimetarius | reverse complement strand
ATCGCACGACCCGTAACTAACTGATTTTCAATTAGGTTAGTTAGGCAATATATCTGCCCCGTGTTTGTAATATGAACTGGAGTAGGTGTTGCTATTTCGGGAGCAAACGGAGAAAAACTCGTGTCTGGTCTGTCTTCTTCAGAGTCAACTTGATTACTAACTTTATTTTCTTTAGGTTTGTCAGTTTTAGGAATTTGAGGGTTTTCTTCATTTTCATCAGGTTTCAGAATTGGTGGACTTTCACTTGTCTCCGGCTTATCTGGTTGGGAAGGAATCTCTGGTGTTGGTTTATCGGTTGAATTTTCCTCCTTTGTATTATCGCTTGAAGGGCTAGGAGGCTTTTGCGAAGGTATGGGATCATTAGGGTTCTCTGGGTGAGGCTTTTTTTTGTATTTTATAGTTTTTAAATTTTTAGTTGTGTTTCTTATGTTTACAATGAACTACGTTAAAGACACAATACAAATGTAAACTTTAAAATGGGTTTTTAAACATCAAAAATGAAAAGTAAATGTTTTTGTATTTTATAGTTTTTAAATTTTTAGTTGTGTTTCTTATGCTTACAATGAACTACGTTAAAGTAACAATACAAATGTAAATTTAAAATTGGTTTTTTAACATCAAAAATGAAAAGTAAATATTTTTACCATAACTTAAGTACATTTTTTATTTTATTTTGTTTATGATCGTTTTTAATTTTTTAGTTGCTTTTTAGGAATATAAAACAGAACTAAGTAATAATAATATTATCAAAGTAATAAAATTAAAAACCAACAATTAGAAATATTAAATCCAGTATTTTAAGTAACCTAGTCTTCTTGCCTTTTTAATTGTTCATAGACAAAGAAATTTAAGCCAACACAAATTCAAACCTTTTTTAAAACCTAAATCATAAGAATCATAATCATTACATTCCGTATTCATCCCTACTGCTCTCTAAACCACTTATCAGCAATAACATTTTTTGTTAAAATAAAAGAAAAGTCAGCTTTCAATTTTATTTATTTTTTCATCGTTTAATAACAAAGGTTGCCTTCAAACCATTTCAATCCTCACACCATTTCAATCTTTATTTCTCAATATCTCCTTCCAACTCATCATTTTCCACCGTTTATTAAAACCTCTTATTTCCTTTCCTTTCGTTTTTTTAATTCAACAACTCAAAATCTACTCCCCCTTCCACTCTCAGTAAAATCTTTTTTATTAAAAGGGAGAAAAAGACATATTAATTTTACCTTTACTCTTAATCGACACTAATGTACCACAACTCACTTTCTTTCTCCCTGTCTTGCAGAGCAAAACCTTGCAAATGAGGAATAAAAATATTTACAAAAGTACAGAATATTACACAATGTTTGAAAAGAAACTGATACTTGTATCATTGTTTATATTTACAGGCTGACACAAATGAAATAACAAAGAGATAGTGTAAATATATCTGGCCACTCTCTCTTTTTAACCAGTAAACAAGATCATTTTTCAATATTTGTTTGCTTTTTCCTTCCTCACCTTTTCTTACAAAACTCTACTCTTTCACAAAACTTTTCTGTGGAAAAACTTAAAAAATGAATTTTCTATTCAACAACTACTTTTTTCCTTCCTCTCTCTTCTCTATTACCACTGTTTTTATAAAACTAAAGCAGCAAACAATGTAACTTAAGTACTTAACCCACAAGATAATTATAAATTTGAAACTATTTAATTCTAGAAATTGTTCTCATATGTATGATACAAAGCCAATATTGTTCATTATGATTGCCACTTTACTATCTACTTTATTTATTTAGCGTACAAGCAATTTTGTATCAACAAGTTGCATTCATTTTTATTTTATTGCAATGCCTGTGCAAAATAAAGCCATTGCAAAGTCTTGGCTGTTTTTATATTACAATGCAACAACCAGTCTAAATGTAATGATAAGTAAGACAGAATGAGGGAAAAAAGAAAACTAAAAAATAGTTTAAAAAATCTTTTTACATAAAATTGGAGGAATCATTTACAAACCAAGACTTGAAGTATTTTATTGTGGAAAGCTTTCCAGTTTTATTTACTAAAAAGAACATTAGTTATATTTTTCAGGAGCAACATCAAAAGTGAGTGAATGCGGCTCAATATGGGACATTCCCTTATTACGTAACTCCGTAGATATCTTCCACAGGGCAAAGTTAAGCTTATTATCAAATGGCGGCGCTTCATTGTAATATTTTCTAAAATTTTCCTCGATTTGAGCCTTTGCTATTTTAAATTTTTTCGGAACAAAGATGCATTCCGAAAGATGAACGTAAAACTCGAGTGGAGTTTTCGTCACATGGGTGCAGTATTTGCAACTGCTATAAATGATTCCGTTGCCATCCACATTTGGCCCAGGGCAAATTCTTAAATCATTTTTCATTTTTTTGTGTAAAGAATCAGAACTTGCAGGCTTTTGGTCCTCCATTTCAGAGGAAAAAGGCCTTTTTTTGTTGTCATTGTTGGCACAAGCCAAGCTATTATCCTTTTCAGCATTTGTAGTAAAATTATTACCGCTATCATCACCCTCATCTATTATGAGAGGCTTGTCCATATCATTACCGAAATCCTCTTCATCACTGCTAATAGGGGTAAGCCCAGTGTCAATTTGTGGGTTTAAATCAGAACCTTTTTGAGTCTCAGAAAAACTTTCCTTTTCCTTTATATTTTCTGTGCCGCTAGGCCCAGCATTTATTTCAGTGTTGCGTTGTGTGTGCTCATCACTTGCAACATTAGACCCTTTTGTTAATAAAGTTTTTAATATTTTCCCAACAGGAATAGAAGAAAGAGAGTTAAGAAGCTCTGTTGAGGTACTTGTGATTTCCTTTTTAGGAGTCTCTGCACTATTATTTTTATCTTCAAAAGCATTTTTAGAAACGCTAGTCTCACAACTTGCTGATGTGCTTGGTCTTTCTTCATTCAGATTTTTTTCATTGCAATTATTTTCCTCCGAAGCCTTTTTACAAAAAACAGATTTGCAGTCAGCAGAAGTACATGTTTTTAGTACTTGATATTTTGCAAGAGCATTTTTTTCAACTTCGCCAGATTTGATATGAAGGAATGAAGACAGACGGCAACTATAAATGTGAGCACGATAAGAATGAATATGCAAGTAAAGTGGGCAATAAGGGCATTTTAAGTGTGCCTCCTCCATGTGTCTATAAGTATCAACATAAGACCCAAAACCACGTTCATTGCAGAATAAGCAATAGAACTGAGAAGCATGTGCAAACATTATATGGCTTATTAATTCAAGAAAGTGACCAAACGCAATTCCGCACAAGTAGCAAGAATTAAAATTATCGTGCTCGTAAGCCCTATGAAGAGCAAGCATTTGCGGTTGATCATCAGTGTGGTTGCAAGTGGGGCATTTTTTGAGGACATTTTTATTACAATTTTGTTTGTAATGCGCGGAAAAGTCCAAATTATTAGTAAAAGTCTTTTTACAGACACCGCACTTTCTAGTGCTGTTTGAAGAAAGTCTAACCTCGCGCATAGGAGATGTGAGAGCCGTTTTGCTATGCACAAATCTTAAATGATCATCAAGGGCAGATGAACACTGAAACATTTTAGGACAGAGTGCGCACTGTCTTCTGACCGGCACTGCGTGTGAAGAAACACACGTGTTAAATTCAGCAAATGAAGTAAATGTTTGCCCACAAGGGCATTCTAATGCTTTGCCAACACAAAGAAAAATGTGCTTTTCAAGATCGTTTAAAGAAATGAACCTTTCCTGACATTTAAAGCAAAATATTGCATCTACGCATCCTTCAAGTGAATGTGCCATAAATCGCAATCCAACAAATGAGCTTTCACATACTTTACACTTATGCAATTCCTGCTTAAATTCAGCAAAACTAAACTCTTTTTGCATAAACAGCTCATTCATGCAACTAAAGCTGCATTTTCTAGCTTCTTTTTTAGAATTGTGCGCCTTTGAGCAGAAAATACAAACCAATTTTGCTCCTTCAGGAACCACCCTAGTCATGAGGCTTCTAGCCTGTGTGACTTTATCGAAAATGATGTTAAAGTCCTGATGATATGCGTGACGCAAAATGCATTTTTGAAAACAGATAATTAAGTGCAGAGTATTGCGAGCTATACTGTTACATATGTAACAGTAAAAGAAAACGTTTCCCGTAACTTGGGAGTTGTTGAAAAAACATTTTAAATGTTGTGGAAATTTAAGCCCCATTTTAACAATTTCCTCCTCCACTTCAGCCACATCCAAATGGGTTTCAATCGGAGATAGCAGCAAAGTCTCTGTCTTACTTTCATTATATGTAGCAACTTGTTTTTTTGCAAAGAAACTTGGCTTTTTCTTATTTTTTCTTTTATGATTCTCCATCGTATGCAATTTTCCCTAGCTTTATGAACAGAAAGAAAGGAAAGAAAAGCAGTTGTAAATTAAAATTATTATACTAACCAAAAATTTCCTGATGCGTTGATAGCGTAAACTTAGAGTGGAATTTTGAACCATAGGATAAGATGATGATGGCTGATGATGTCTCGGATTTCCAGTTGGTTGAATATGATAAAATTGAAATGATGATGACGGTGAACAACAAAGAGAACTGTGGAAGTGGCAGGGTTTGACTGTGATGACGACGGTGAAGAGAGGGGGAAGCTGTGAGATGCTTAGGCTGAAACCAAAACTCTTTCTCCGCCTAACTTCCTTGCACAGGTTTTAAAGTGTAGTTGATGACCCGAATGAACACTAAAAGTAACAAAAAATGTTTACATTAATAAAAATATAAGTAAAATAATTATTTTTCCTTAAATGCGTATTTGTTTAGTGATAATAATAAAAACGGCTTCGTCCAATAATAGCACTAATAAAAGCTTTACTAAATGGCTTGTTTAAAAATAATGTATGTTAAAAATATTTAAAATGTTTTTGTTTAATAATTACCTTGAAACTTAGTAGTATAAAAACAGCGCTGGCGGTTGTTCTTTTCTTCTATCTAGTCAGTTTTCACTTTTCAACCCAGTGAAACTGCAACTAATCCATCCTTTGAGTCAGACTTCCTTCTTTCGTCTTTCCCTTGCCTTAGGTCTGATACTGAAAAATAAAGAAAAAGAAAGGTTATTATTGCTTCCGACAGGACAAACAAGATCCTCAATGTCCAAATTTTATTATTTTAAAAAATAAGTACTTTTTCTTACCTCTGATCCCTAATTTGGTACTCCCACACCATGTGGGGTAAGTCGAGATGCAAACTTCAGAAAAACTTTTCTTTTTTAAATTTCAAAAATTATATCAAGAAGTATTTTATGCGTCCATAAAAAGGACACAGGAAATTTAGAACTCTTGTTTCGACAAGGACTGCCGATACGGAAGTGAAGATTCGATTCCTTCTTTGGTCCTATTTATTTACTCTCGCCCTGAGATTCGAGCGTCCAAGCCATTTAATTGCGGTAAAAAATATAATGCCTTCATTTACTAATATTGATTCCCAATCGATCTATTTTATTGTACGTTGCCAAACTAATAATATCCAGGAGACCTTTTTTACAACTGTGAACATGCAACTGCAGTTCTCATCTACAGAAAAAACTTAATGACATTGCATGGCTGATGCAATTATTACTTTTCTCCTGTTATGCCATAATTTTACGAAAATGGTGTACGATTCGATAAAAATCAAAAGAGAAAGAACCTTTTTAAGACTCACGCAAATATTATTAAACCGACTTTTAACACTTCACCTGTCATCAAAACACCAGTTCCATTTGCTGTCCCTTTTTAAACGAATAAAAAACAATTGAGAAACAAAAAACGTAAGCATTTTAAATCCAAAGTTCTTTTAAACATGCAAGCTTTTTGTAAAAACTTTAACTAGGTCAGTAATTTTTATTAAGAGAGTAAGCATAAAAAGGATAAAAGTTAAATGACTACTAGCAAAAGAGCAATCAAAAAGTTTTTTCCACGATCAAGATTTTTTTCTACAAAATACATCATCATTATTACACGAAAGGAACCTTTTCAAAATCACCATTATTATAATCGCTACTGATTAAAAAGTCTCTGGTAGATTAGTGCGTTTTTAAATAAAAAATATAGACTTGCCCTTTCTTTACTTTGAGAGACAGTGATACAGTTTTCAGTCACAACCAAAAAGTAATTGTACCCGTTGCTTCTTCAAAGAAAGTGGAAAACAAAAATGCCGGTAGCAAATAGCCGCTAAAAAAAGAATTGTATAAAATTACATAAATATATGAAAACAAACACCTTTTTCCTTTCTAGCTTTAAAAATTGCATTACATTCTGCATAAAAACTGTGAGCAGTTTTTAAAATATTTCCCCTGTTGTAGATTAAACACAGCATTGGAATTACAATATTCTTTTGAAACTTTGCGCAGGTCAGTTTTCCCTCTAACGATGCTCTTATTTAGGACTGCCTTTTCACTCTGATTGATGATGAAATTAACTCTCCTTCAAGGGTATCCATATCTGTCAAAATTATATATAAACAGCAAAACTGACCCTTCTCAAAGTCATGAAAAAAACATATTTCCGTGCTATTGACAAAGCTAACCTCGTTTCAAACCTTTTTTGACACGCAGAACACAAAAATAGAAACGAGCCTTCAATTATACTAAGTCACGAATGTTCCCTTTTTTAATTTGTAAACAACCACAGGGCTTTCGAAATCTTTTAAAGCCTTAGAAAATTATCAATCCCTAAAGCTTTCTTTCTTAGGACAAAATGCATAATTAGTGTGAGCTTTTCTAATTTGTAGCATAACAAACAAAACAGCTATTCCGCTGCTACTAATAATCCTAGCATTGTGTAACATTGACACTATTTACCAATATTTTAAACAAAAAAGGAGCCTTGCAACGTTAACCTTTTTTGTTCTTATTACTGCCCGAGTCAGCCTCAATGCATTTTTAAAATAATATCAGACCTTTTATCACTTAAAAAGATCGAAAAGACTCATTCCACATTTAACACTTTATTATCTAAACACCTTTTTGAAAAAAAGAACAAGAACCTGCTTCTTCCTTTTCAAGCAATTATCCTCTCATTTTCTAATCCTCCAACTTTAATTACAAAAATGAGTCCCGTGTTTTTTTGCTTAAAATGTGCATATATTTAAACTTTTGATTGCTAACTAATGGTTTCTAATGAAAACATATTTCCTTACCCTCCAACCCCTTTTTGCCACTGCACTGCCACCGCCCCCAAAATCCAACCCGTAGCCGCTTAAAATCCAGCCCACCACAAAACCCATGCCACTGCGGCTTTACACAATCATTAAAAAAATTTAGAAACCGTTGTGTACCTTTTCCTTCTACTCTCGGGTATGCTATACGGGAATAAGGATGAGAAATAAATTTGCGAATGAACACAACCGTCAACAAAAACTATCCAAAACAGCAAATTTTACTTATCGTGAGCTCCGTAATAATATACTGGAAAGTCGAGTCGGGGTCACGCTGGCGATATGGTAGCGACAAAAGCTTATGTATGTGAACCAGTAAATGATTTTTCTTTGAAAGGTAGTAAATTTGAAAGTGTGGAAAATCATTTTAATTTTGGGTATGCGTAATATAATATTAAAAGCTTTTTGTACCTCAGAATAAAATGCAGTGTGTTTTCGACTTTCACTTTGCAATTTAACGTGTCCATTTTTATACTTAGTGTAGACGCAGAATTCTCATCACCTCATGTGTTATATGTATTTACTGTATTAAATATTCTTTGTATTGTATCAGCCCTCAGGCTATGAATGTTCCAGCGAAAAGCTTAACATGAATTTGTATAAAACATTCGCACTCTCTTGCGAAAGCAGAGAGTCTTCTTCCAGAGTTTGAGATAGTGCGGGGATGTATCAGCCCTCAGGCTATGAATGTTCCAGCGAAAAGCTTAACATGAATTTGTATAAAACATTCGCACTCTCTTGCGAAAGCAGAGAGTCTTCTTCCAGAGTTTGAGATAGCAGAATAATAAATTGGCTCACTTTCCTATCTCTTAAAACATTGTATTTTTATTACATTACTCATCATCATCAGTATTCGCATCTCAGTTCTCATCCTCGTCATAATCAAAGTATCTCATTTCCCCAATTAAATAAAATAAATAATAAAAGTAAAAAGAAATAAACTCATAATCTAATCTTCTTATGAGTACGAATTTCTGATAGCTGCAAATGCATTGTAGGGTGAATTCACAAATTTTATTTTTATTGTTATTTTATGAAAGTATATAAAAAATTATCCCTAAAATCGGTCCCATTAAAATCTGAATGATTACCATTTGGGCGGTCGGCCTGAGCCTAAATTTGAAAAATAGGGGTCAGAGGTGCGTTCATAACTTTTTTATTTGTCGTTCGATTTTAATGAAAATTTGAACATAGACTCCTTACAAGATTCCCAAGTGACGTTTTTCATATTTTTTGGGTAGCTTGAAATGAGACTAAAATATTGCTTGCCAAATCTTTTGCACCCTTTCCTGTTGAAAACTAAACTTTTTATATTTTGATAAAATTCAGTTAAAATAGCAAAATCTCCATCGATTATTTCTTCTAACATTTTTTTTTGTTAATTGGGATCTAAATATAACGCTGGTTCAACATATGACAAGTTTGTGTTTCGAGACAACAATTGCTAAATATTGATATGCAATTTGCTCGCTCAATTTTGCAGTTATGCAAAGAGTATGAAAAACGTCATTGGGAAATCTTATAAGGAGTCTTTGTTCAAATTTTCATTAAAATCGAGCGATAAATAAAGAAGTTATGAACTCACCTCTGACCCCTGTTTTTCAAATTTAGGCTCAGGCCGAACGCCCATAAGATAATCCTTCAGATTTAAATGGGAGTGAATACAGGAATACTTTTTCATGTACTTTCAAAAAATACCATTAAAAATTAAATCTGCGAATTCACCCTACAATTCATTTGCAGCTATCAGAAATTCGTGCTCTTATGGGGAATGACACATGGTGACTGATCGTGGTGTAATCCACGCCTTTCCATTGTGATTAGTTCAAAACAATCAAAATAGTGCCATTTTCGTGACAATATTTAACATTTCTTCAAAATTTTCAAAAACTTTTTCTTGACATTGAGTGCCAACGTTTCAAAAGTGCACCTATGTTTTAGTTACGTTCACAAGTTACACAAAGTTCCAAATTAAAAGCAAACATTCAGAATTTTACCTACATTGACTTTAAAAATCAACATACAAAATTTTCGTCATTGTCATCTCGTCTCTTCGTCATCTTCCTCTATCTGCTGTCGTCGTCATTCTCTACAGGATCTCTCTCACAAAAACTGACTGGACTTCAATAGGCGTCAATAATTTACACAGCCTACTGCCGTCACCTTTATCATCATCACCACGGCATCTTTAATCCATACACCACATAAGGTTCGTTCATAATAAACGTAAACCAAAATAATTTCTTCACCGATTAAAACAAAAAAAACCAACAACATGCCACTTCCTCGTCATCATCAACATCCTCATCATCCTGTTCCTAAATTTCACCCACATCATTTGGCATATTTTCCTTCACAAAGGTTAGTTTACACATTTTCAAATCCGAGTCTGCCACACACCATGCAGCCTCACCCAAATTTACTTGAGTTCTTCGTCAAAATTTATCATCATTTAGCTCACATACACTACGACCAAATTAGAATGCGCAATTTTATCAAAGCCATCTTATTACAAACATCGTACAAACACGCAGTTAATCATTATTTACAATTTTATGAAAAAGAGGCTACTTTTTTTAGCATTTGCCTTCACATGTTGGCATATGAATGCTTACCTCGCACACCAGACAGGAAGTCACATTAAAAATATTACCGATCAGTGTAATTGCAAATTTTGTAGTTACCTAATTCAACACAGTCGCACTCACGTGCCAGACAATCATTGTTTTTCGCTAGTAGCTCCATTTTTAATACCTGAGAATTTATGTACATGCAAATCCTTCAAATTTTACTCATTTTTTAATCCGTATTATAATCATCATTAGTTTTTTTACACATCAGATTTCTCTACGCAATTAGGTCACCTTCAAATATTACCTACTCACAAAGCAACAAATTAAAATAGCAACAAGCTTACATTAACGTCATCATATACCTATCCAAAATCCAGAACATTCCTTCAATTTTAAAAAATTACCTTGAAATATCATTATCCTTTTTTTAACATTATTCTTCTTTTATCGTGGCAACAAAATTATTCAAAATCTACACGGAGACACGCTTGCAACAAGTCATTGCAAAGCTATTCAACACCAAAAGAAGAAACAAAAAACTTATATAACCTTCCAAACCTGCAGCAACATTTTAAAGTCATGCATCATTGCATTTTAAAAATCCTTCTTGCTTGCAGCAACATTATCAGCTTCAGTATGAAAACAACAATTTTTGGCCCACTACAAGTTTGCATCATCGCATCTTGCAGCTCAACTTTTTGCAGTGTAGCGTTGCTCCTGCTCACCTACATTATCCAGGCCAAACCGGACAACTTACATAATAAAACAATTATTCATGCCCATTTTCTCATCAAGAGATTTTAAAGCTCCACAGCATTCAGCGCACAACTATATTATTACAAAATGCGCTAGTGAATTTTACAATTTACATTAACTCAACAATATTTTCAAGGGCATTTTTTCTCCGTGGCAAACAAGTTTACCTATTTATGACCTTATGAAAAGAAAATCTACGCTACGATCACTCATCGTTAAACCATATAGGCGCATATGGCTAACTGGTGATGAGTGGGGGTTTAGCTTGTCTGCGCCGTAATGACAAGTCTTTCTACAGTAAATTGCCCCAATTGTCCACTGATCATCCTTATACCACCAACAAAGACTTTAATAATCATCAACCAGCATTTAATGCTCACATTTCGCGTTTTTTGAAAAAAAAAGTAAGAATTTCACAACAATTAAACACCAGTCCAGTTCAGTAACATCATCACAACCGTCAGGACCACCCCTGTCACCATTAATTAATTTCATAACAAATACAATCATCATCATTATTATCGTCAATTAATCATCGATATCATCAACCGATACAATTTTCGTTATCATCGTCATCGTCCATCAATCATCAATTTCACCGTCATCACATCAAATTATCTACAAGCTACTTCTGAGCTCATCGTCAAATACTACAGCTTTAATCGACTCTCAAGACATTTTTTATAATTGACTCATAAGACAATACAATAAGTGTAGTTTAATACTCATTTAATTTTAAAGGAAATATACAATAGTTGCAACCACATGAAAAATACTTACAAAAAAAACATTCATTTTAAGGATTGCGTAATCTATGCAAGTTTTTTTATGTTTGTGCTTGAGCTTACGAGCAACTTAGCAGGAAATCTTCTCATGTGAAGCCGACCAGAATCTTAATTGTTCTCGTCCTCTATCAACACAACAGCTCTTCACTCACCTGAGCAATATTTCTTGCCTGCTTGCTCATCATCATCATTATTCTCATCAATATCAACAACAACATTGCCTCGAGCTAGAAAGCAAGAGTTTTGCTTGTGAAACAGGGTCGACACTGCTCACAAGGAATGAACAGAAGAATGCAGAACAGTTCTTTCAAGACCGTCTTTTCTTTTGATGATTTCCTTTCATATTTTC
>JAANSO010003327.1:0-11638 GCA_036507315.1 Lepidocyrtus fimetarius | reverse complement strand
CTGAGGATTTGCTGTATAGTTTTTCAGCAATTATGGACCAACGGTTAAACTGTTAGAAGTGACCGTTGGAAAATCTTAAATTGCAACATATGGCAAGTTGCATATCATTCGAACGGGAGTAGCTTGTAGACAAACAATATGCAAATATTTTTGCAAATAACTTTTGCAAAAATCAGTTTTCTTCAAAATTTCAGCTTCAAATATTCCTACAGCTTTCAGTATAAAGGTTTTTGTGCGGAACTTCACACCCGGTGGTGCCAAAATATGGCAAACTTGTGCAGGTCGATGGGGAAAAATGCGCTTTAGAAGTCGGCTGATTTTTTGTTGGAAATTGAAAATTAACTTTATTTAATGAACATTTAAACTCGAAAGAAAAGATGGAATTTTATTTACACGAAAATAATTCTCCTCAACTCAAATCTACGTGAACTGGAAATTTTTATATATTTTTAAGAGCTAAATATAACGAGTTCTAACTCTGACCGCATTCAATTTGCTAGTGATACAAGCCCACTCCAAAAATAAGCTTGGTGGACATTTTGACCTTCAAAAAAGTAACCCTTTTCAATTGTACAAAAACTGCCGCGTGGCAGCCCCACAAAAATGCTTCTAGACCACCCTAGAAATTTCCTTTAACACGCGCATGGCTATGATAGGCCAGCCTAACTTTAAATCTACGATTTCGTGCACAGAACAAAGTACGCCAAAAAGAAACGGTTGGGCAGGTTTAAGTCTTTCACAGTTTTAATGAATTTAGTCTTTACAGCTTTAAAATAAAAAAGGCTTGCAAAACATTGCAACTTGAGAGAGAGCTGTCATATAAAACGGCTTTAGGGCATGCGGCTACATAAGAACATAATCAGTGGTGTGTATTTTTATTCATAACGGCCAAACTGTTAAATCATAATTGTTGAAAAACTTTACTGCAAGCTACGAAGTTTCAGTCTACAACTTGTAGACTACAAGCCTGCGAATTTTTGTTAAAATTCGTTAAGGCATTTTCGAGTTTCGGTGGAAAAACACATACAGACGGACAGACAGGCAGACTAACATACCGTGTTTAATACTAGCTAATAATAAAAGAGCTTGAAAAGATGCAATTTTTTGCAAGCTTTTTTAAAGCTTTGAAGACTAAATTCATTAAAACCTTTATACTAAAAGCTGTAGGACTATTTGCAGCTGAAATTTTGAAGAAAACTGATTTTTGCAAACATTTTTTTTGCAAATTTGCAAAAATATTTGCTTATTGTTTGTCTACAAGCTACTCTCGTTCGAATGATATGCAACTTGCCATATGTTGCAATTTAAGATTTTCTAACGGTCACGTCAAACAGTTTAACCGTTAGTCCACAATTGCTGAAAAACTATATAGCTCGTGTCGGTATGCAGATCTACTATCCTGCCAAATTTGGCTTAAATCTGTCAAGGCATTTTTGTCTTCTCGCGGGAACGGACGAACAGACAGACAGACAATCATTCCGATCTCATGACTAGCTCTTCAAGCTAGTAACTAGTTTTTCAATCTAGTAATAACACAGCTTACAGCTTTCCTCCGTTCATATTTAAAAAGTCCCCTATAAATTCATTGATTATTTATGTGAAGAGTTTTGGGTCCTGCGTATTTTTCAACTTACTCTTCCTCGTTTTTTAAAAGATTCGGGTCCGGCGTATTTCGCAACTTCCCCGGATTGGTTTTTGAAATGATTTCGGTGCTGCGTATTTCGCAACTTCCCCGGATTGGGTTTTGAAATGATTTGGGTCCTGCGTATTTTTAACCTCCCTTGTTTAGTTTTTGAAAAGATTCGAGTCCTGCGTATTATTTTGAAGTTTGCCCGTGTTTATCACAAGATTCGGGTGCTGTGTATTTCTCAACTTTCCTTCTCGGGTTTTTGAAAAGATTCGGGTGCTGCGTATTTCTCAACTTTCCCTACCCTTGTTTTTGAAAAGATTCGGGTGCTGCGTATTTTTCAACTTTCCTTCTCGGGTTTTTGAAAAGATTCGGGTCCTGCGTATTTTTCAACTTTCTTTCTCGGGTTTTTGAAACGATTCGGGTCCTGCGTATTTTTCAACTTTCTTTCTCGGGTTTTTGAAACGATTCGGGTCCTGCGTATTTTT
Organism: Lepidocyrtus fimetarius; assembly: GCA_036507315.1. Classification (NCBI taxonomy): domain Eukaryota; kingdom Metazoa; phylum Arthropoda; class Collembola; order Entomobryomorpha; family Entomobryidae; genus Lepidocyrtus; species Lepidocyrtus fimetarius. Next base: position 9,523 of record JAANSO010003327.1, on the reverse strand, counting down.
CAACTTTCCTTCTCGGGTTTTTGAAAAGATTCGGGTCCTGCGTATTTTTCAACCTCCCTACCCTTGTTTTTCAAAAGATTCGGGTGCTGCGTATTTCGGGTGATTCGGGTGCTGCGTAGTTCGGGAGATTCGGGTGCTGCGTATGTTCGGGAGATTCGGGTGCTGCGTAGTTCGGGAGATTCGGGTGCTGCGTAGTTCGGGAGATTCGGGTGCTGCGTAGTTGCCATACCGCAATAGGTGTGAGATAAATTTTCTATCGAACATTATCCAAGATTATCGCTTTGGTGAACTTTCTTCGCATGCTGCTTTACACATGAGGAGCGAGTAAGTCTTTTTTTGCAAATTTTACACTGGTAAGGCTTCTCCCTTGTATGAGTTTGCAAATGATTTGTTAAATGAGAACTCTGACCAAAAGCCTTTCCACAAAATTTGCAACAATATTTTCTGTGAGGTATTTTGTTATGAGCGAATTTGTGGCTGGTTAGTTGACATTTGAAATGGAATTTTTTATCACATTGTTTACAATTAAATTTAAAACTGTCTTTCATATGAACTTGTTTAATATGCATCTTTACATCATGCTCGCTCTTAAAAACCTTCGTGCATATTTGACAAGGGACAGGTTTTTCCCAGTTTAAATGCGACATAATATGTCTATCAAGAATTGCATTCTGAGAAAATCTCTTTTCGCAAATCCCACAAGCAAAAGCCATCTTGTTTAAATGTATCCGCATGTGTTGGTTTAGAATTCCTTTGTATGAGAACCCTTTTGAACATTGAGCACACTTGAAAATCTTTTCTCCATTTGTTGAATGGATTTGCTGATGTTGGCGAAAGTGCTGAATTTCAAAAAATCCTTTGGAGCAAGTTTTGCAGTAAAATTTAGGTTTTCTTTTGGGATCATGAAGTTTAAAGTGTCGGTTTAAATGTGCGATCTGGCTAAATTCATCAGAACAAATTTTGCAAAAATATGGTCGCTCCTTTGTATGACATCGCAGATGTTTATTCAACTCTGAAAACTTATTATGCTGTTTTTTACAAAACAAACAGTCAAAAACGGATTTTTCTCCCACGCTGTGGATACTTTTCTTGTGATTTCGAAGCGAACTGCTCGTCCTTCCTTTGAATATTTTGCAGATGTCACAGAGTAAAGTACCAGCCATTTTGTAGTTAACCGTTCAAGATACTGTAATTGCAGAAATTATTCTTAATTAGTCGTGAAATAAATATACAAATTTCCCCTGGATGTAATTCTATGATTGGTTAAATAAATCGACATTTTGTCTTTACTCACCTTTGCAATTTCCCTGAAATGTTTAAATTTTAATTTTAAAGTTAATACGGATAATGATTAAGATTAATTAAGTAACTGCACATTTTAGTTAACTGCCGTTGAAAATGCCTCAATCAATCCTAAAGCACAACTTAAAAGACAATCTTTAACAACAAATGTCAAATTTGTTTTGAAATAAAATCACAAAAAACTTATGGACTTTGTTGGTTAACGTTTAAGAACGATTTGAAGAAAATTGTGCTTGTTTCATTGACTTTGACCTTAAAATTCTGAAGTAAAGTACCCAAAGAATTTTAATACGTCGCATCACGTAGGTACGAGATTACTCTTCATTTATGTAAGTCGAATTATTAGAAAAAATCAATAGGTTTACAAGGACATTCACGATGTCACTCTAAAGTCCCTGTTGTTTACTTTGTTAAAAACCAGTTGTATTGTTTAAAATACGGCTCAAACATAAAACCTTTATAATCCTTTTTGTGTTTAAAAATGGAACGAGAATTCTTAAGCTAGCATTGTCCTCGTTTACGTTCTTTGCATAGAGAAGGATTTTAAGTCCAAGCCAGAGTCTAGCTGCAAGTTATTGGATTTTTGTCGAAGAAATAGGGATAAGTTTAACGTTCACAAAAAATCCCTTTGACTAATGAGTACACCTTGTTGTTAGAGTATCCTTGATTTACTCAAATAAGGAAACAGGGATTACCTCAGGACTTTTAAAGAGCATGCATTCATTGCTAAACCATAACAGTGAATATGCTTACTTGACAGATTTGCATAAGTGGACTTTACGAACATGTCTTGTGGTAGAGTATTAAGGTCATATTTTATAAATATATATCCTCAAGAATTTTACTTATGATCCTCTGCGGAATACAGCATAAAGTTGAAAATGAACTTTCCAAAAACCAAATTAATAAGTTAACTAATGTTGATGTTTGCAGATTCGGTTTAGGTTCCGTTCAAAATAATGGAGACAATAAGGAAATTAGAATTTGCCTATCGATTTTACATGATGGGGTGTCGTAAATGCTGATTTGTGTTGTACAAAATGATAAAAACGACAACACTCTCTTTTTACTTTATTTCATATTAAAAATTTAATTAAAACATAATTTTTATAGAATAGTTTAAAAAGATAAATTTTGAACAGATTTAAATTTAATATTTTTATTTTATTCGAATTTTTAATAATTACATAGTAATATTTATTTATATTTATCAATTCTTTTGATCTACAAAATCACAAAACTTTGTGCAGACCAATGTATTATAATTAAAAATATTAAATTCAAAATGGAAAAAAATGCAAACATTTTGAATAAATAATGTATAAATAAAACATTGTCTTGAACACAAAACAATTTCTGCGTTTACAGAATTACATAAAATATATAAAATTAAATTACACATCATTCTTTCTTTCATTCGTTTGACCATTTTACAATATTAACTTATGTTTGTGAGGAATGTATGTTTTTATATCGCCTAATATATGCATGTTGTCGATTTCATTCAAGTTTCTCTCTTTGATGAATTTTCTTCGTATGTGCCTTCAAATTTGAGGATTGAGTAAATCCCATTTTACAAATTTTACACTGATAAAGCCTTTTCCCTGTGTGAGTTCGCAGATGCTTTGTTAAAATAGACTTGGACCCGAAAGCTTTTTCACAAAATTTGCAACAATATTTTCTGTGCGGTACTTCACCATGGACAAACTCGTGGATTGTTAACTCAGATTTTTTGTAAAACTTTTTACCACATTTTTTGCAACTAAATTTGAAATTCTGTTTCATGTGAACTTGTTTAATATGCACCTTTACCGCACTCTTGGTCTTAAAAACATTTGGGCATAATTGGCAAGGGAATCGTTTCTCCCAATTTAAATGCGATTGAATATGATTTTCAAGGTTCGCGTTTTTTGTAAATCTCTTCTTACAAATTTCACAAACAAAACGCTTCTCCGGTAAATGGATCTGCATGTGTACATTAAGACTTCTTTTATATTTGAACTCTTTTTCACATTGATCACATTTGAATTGCTTAGTTTTATTTGTTGAATGGAGTTGCTGATGTCGGCGTAATGATCCGATTTCAAAAAATCCTTTTGAGCAGATTTTGCAGAAAATACTTCCCGAACTACCAGATTACCAGATTTCAACGTATTGTCAACGTGAAATTTTTCACGGGAAATCGTTGACGCAACGTTGAACATTAGTGGAAGTTTGGTGGGTAGATAGGGGTTATTGTCCCTGTAAAATACGTGGATAACTCGTGATTACCATTAAAAGAACGAACCTTTTTCCCACTTATTTTCCACGCTTTCTCCACAAGATAGAATCCACTACATTTAAAATGATTTTTAATGTAACAATTACATGATTTAGTTTTCTATTAAGAGCACAAAGCAGGTTTAATATTCAAACAAAAATAAGAAGATAAACAAATAAATATATACGAACGATAAACGAATAATATATACTAAAGATTAAATTTGATATAACATAAAGTAAGTAATATGAAATAATGTTAATTATCATCTACTCCTGAAAGCTCGTCCTCAGATGAAGATATCCCCTCTGGCGAGTTTACTGAAGCTGTATCGTCATTTCCGTCAATTGTATTATTCTCTGCATTGGTAGGCTCCTCACTACAGAAATGTTTTTAAAAAAGGTTACATTTTCATTAAAAATCACACTAAAACTCAATATTTTGCATAAATTTAACACACTTACAGCATCCCCTTGTTAGCCATACGTTTCTTTGAATATTTTAACCAGTTCTTTATCGCTTCTTCAATCTTAAAATCCTCCGCGGCTTTGTACTTTTCTGATCCACGAACAGCATCTGCATTTAAGTAAAAAAGCATGACATAAAGAAACGGAACATTTATCAATTGTGTAACTACTAATTTTTAAAACAGGTACATACCTATGACTAAAGATTTCATTTCAGTTGTAGAAAACGACTCTTTTCCACCTCGACTTCCTAGCCAACTGTAGTTTATGGCAACCACATCTTTGAGAAGTGAACCAAGAATTCGACGCACAAAATCATCTAAGCGTTTGCCACCTTTTCGAGACAGCTTCATTGCCTAAAATGAACAAAAGAAATTTCATGTGTAGTTAAATATTTTCAAAAAGTGTACATGAATAATGTTATACCATTCGATTTCTTAGTTCTGGATCCCTCAAGGCTTCCAAAGCCCTGTCAACTTCTCCCATGTGTGAAACTGGAAATAATTCGCTGCAACGGTTCTCGATGACATCAGTTTCAATTTTTCTCCGCTTGTGCCCATCCTCGTTGTTGTAAGCACCCACCAGTATATCAATCGATTCTTGCTATCTGTTTTTGGTTGGCTTTGATAATTCCTATTTGACGCACCATCCAATTTTGAAATCCTGCAAAGAAAACAAGTTATAAGTAAATCATTAACTTTAAAACACAATTTATTTATAATAATACCAAAATTTTCTCACCTTCACTTGGGTTATCTGCTGGATTCATAACTTGCTGCGAAAGAGGTTCATGGATCAAAGGGTTGGAAGATTTAACAATAACGGGGTTTCTGGTTCGGTTTAGTTCCAAAACGGGTCCACTGATCACTGTCCGACTTGATGTTGGAGTTTGTGCCTGGGTCTCGCCACTTGACTTAGCATAAACTTGGTTCGGTGTTCTGATGCGTTCAGAATTTTGACTGCTGTGCATAGAATGACTTGATGTCGGCGATTGGAAATCTTCATTTAACTGGACAGAAGGAGGTCTAGGTGGAGGTGGCATTGTACTAATGTCACGAACCAGTCCAAGGACATGTGATGGTCTTGATATTGAAAATTCTTCCTCCTCTTCGCTACTAAGATGTTCCTCCCGGGTGTGAGCTAACTTTCGTCGTGGCCTCCCGCTTTGACTCACTTCCAAATCACTATTTAAATCGGAATTCTCAGCCCGCTGCAGTCTCTCCCTGGCCTCCTTATATGAATCTGAAACAAAATTACCATTTAATAGCAACGGTTGTATTTGCAAAGTTAAAAACTGAAAAGTGTAACTTACTGTAAGTTTTAAGGATATGTTAAGTATGTGTCATCTGGAACAGACTTTTTCTTTACTAGCTTTATAATACGTGACGCGTGAGCAGTTGGCCATCGACATTGCGTTAAATCCTCTGATAACCAACAACGTGGAACTACTTCAACTTCCGGTTTTTGACCACCTGGCCTTGGAAACTCCACCACGGAGAACATTTTAACTGTGTAGGAGTGGAACTACAACAAAACTACTTCCACTACTAGGAAGCAAGTATAATTTTTTAAGAATTTGATCTACACTAATTCTTACACCAGACAGATTTAAATTTTTGACTCTGTAAATTCCAATTAGCTTAGATTCACATGGAACTACAAACACATTCTCCACTTTCCTGAACTTTTTAAAATAAATAAAGAATTGATGACTTTCAGTGCGTATTATTTTATCTAAAATTCCAATTTCACCACTTCTCAATTGAACACAATTATCTCCAGTTGAAGGTTTAATTGTAAACTCTTTCAGTTTGTAGAAGCTACATAAGACATTTTCATTTTCTTGCAATTTTAAAAGCTTGTACTGAGATTCTTTTGGTTGAAGGTACACATTAATATTATCTAGCTCACAGATTCGATTATAAACCTGCTCCAAAGTTTTAAAAGGTGACCGAACAAGTTTCTTTAAATACTGTAGATGGTTTTCGAATTTAAATGCTGAATACTCATCCAGCAAGCCATGTTGTTTAGAATCAGCTGCTACGTGCACTAAACCATGCACATTGTAGGATATGTGCTCCTCTCCATAGTAAACTCCAAAATGTTCAACAAAATAAACTAACAACTCATTAGCGTATAAGTTGTAACTTCGGTACGTGTTTTTATTACACAAAAGATGCACAGCGACACTTAAACATAGAAAATGTTCATATGCGTCTTTGCTAAGAACACATGAAAGATAAGCTATCCCCGAGTAGAGAAGAAACTGGCGCAGTTCAGTTGCTTTCCAGTTGTCAATTTCTCGAACACTCCTTGGTTTACGTGCAAATTCGCATGGAGTGTATTTTTTAATTTGTTCTAATTTAGCTGAAAGAAGTTCTAGCTGATACGGGCGAAGTCTAGCTTTAGACTTTTTTGTGCATGACCAAAGATATACAAGTTTTCTAACAACTCCTAAGCATATAAGATGCATATACTCTAACGGCACATCTTTTACCAAGTCAATTGGCAACTGAATTAAAGGAGTATCACCGATATTATGTTCTTGATCATTTCTATTGCGAAAACTGACATCACTCCGCTCTAACGCATTGCATTCAGGAAATGTCATGCGATTTGATACATATTTCCCTTTGGTTACACACTTTGTACATGCACTATATCCGGTGTGACCTTTCGTACTTAAAATATAAGCTCTTGCAGGAGCATCACATATTAAAGCTTTCACAATTAACTTTGTTTCATTGCCACCCACTGAGAGAGTTTGATTAACAACAAAAGTTTCGATAAAATGGGATAGATAATTACTTAAATTATCCGGTTTAGAAGGACCGTAATATGCTCCAATAACAAAAACTGTCTTTGTACCAACCACATTAACCAATATTGGCCAAAGAGATTTGTTGGAGCTTCTACACAATGGAATTCCGTCAATGTTGACGTGTAATTCAGTAACAGGTTTAACATCCGCAGAAATAATGCGACAAAGGGATGATATCCAATTAAACTTGATGTAATGTCCCGGGGGAAGATCAGTTACATTGTTTGACCTTGGAGTACCAAGTAAACTTCTAGAATCAGCTGGAAGAGATTCAAAAGATGAGTGAGTTTGCAGTATTTTTAAAAGTGCACTAGTTGCACAATGTTTAATGTTGTACCGCAAAGCCCAGCTTTGTAAATCGGCTTTTAAACTGTATTTTGATTGTTCCGTAGGTGGTAATAGATTATAATTAACATCATTATTGCACTGAACAACAGGACTGTCATTATCATCAATGTCACTACATGATTCACTTTCACTAACAAAATGAGTTTCAGGAGTTTCTGCAAAACTTACTTGCAAAGTTTTGTTAGAATTGATTGATGAATTAATTATATCAGGAAATAGCTGCGTATTATTATCGTTAATTATCAATAATGAGTCGTTAATATGTTTACGAAGATTTCTTGAACACTGTTTTTTATTATTCATGATGAACTGCTCCTCTAATACATTAAAGTTAATTTCATATGTCAAAAGAAGATGTAAATTGCCAAAAAAAAATTACAATTTGGTTCTTGCCGCCATGCAGTTTTCCTTTATGCCATTGCTTAATGGTATCCAATTTCGTGAAACAGCAATGTGTATAAAACGTGAATATTTTTCGTGAAATACACGTGGACAAGTCGTTTCTTAAACATAAAAATTTTTAATCAAAATCCCCTGCGTGTCTTCTTCTGTGGAAAACACGTGAAAATTTTTCTGTTCAAACTGTTCACCAAAAATCAACAAGACCCACCAAATATCCACGTTGAAGATTCGGTACTGGTTGTATGGGTTGGTTTTCGTTTAAGATCATGAAGTTCCAAGTGTCTTTTCAAATCTCCGTTCCGGGAAAATTCGTCCGGACAAATTTTGCAGAAATATGGTCGCTCTTTTGTATGACATCGCAGATGAGTATTCAACCGTGAAAACTCAAAACATTGTTTCTTGCAAAACAAACAGTCGAACCCGACTATTTCCTTCGGGCGGTGCACCCTTTTCTTGTGATAGTGTAGTGAGCTTCTCGTCTTCCCTTTGTATATTTTACAGATGTCACAGAGTAAAGAACCAGCCATTTTGTTGTTTTCGGAGTTTTCAGTTTAAATAATTGTATTAATTATTCTTGATTCTGTCTGCAATAAAAATACAAATTTACACTCAATGTAATTCAAAGTCTGCTCAAAATAAATCCCAATTTCATCTATAAACTAAACCTTTTTTCTAACCTTTGCTATGTATTTATTTACCATGTCTAAATTTTAAGTTAACCCGAGTATTTTCGGACTAATTACGTAACTCTATGCAGTTAACTGCCGTTGAAAATGCGTTAGCATCAATTATTCCTAAAGCGCAATTTAAAAATTGTCTCCAATTAAAATTTTTAAACTTGATTTAAAATAAAATTGATTCACAAGAAAACTTGGGAACTTTGTTGCTTGAAGTTTAAGAACGATTTAAAGAAAGTGTTGTGTGCTTCACTATTTAAACATTACACTAAATGCGGTTGAAAAATGCGTAAATCCGTAAAATCCGAAATAACCATAAACTTAAGAAATGAAAAAAAACTAAATATTGTCAAACTTGAATTAAAATGAAATAAATTCACAAGAAAACGTATAAACTTTGTTGTTTGAACTTTGAGGTTTATAAACAAATTAAACAAAATTGTGCTTGCTTCATTGACTACAAGCTTAAAATGCTACAAGGAAAAAACATTGTCCCGATGGATTAAACATTAAATACGCAGGTACCAGGGTACTCTACCTTTATGTACGGCAAAGCCTTCGAAAATGTCCATAAATTTACAAGAAGGTAGACGAGGACTAAGGAGTCATTCCATTTTTGAATTGCGTCCCTTCAACTGAATTGATGTGCAACAAAACCTTAGAAAACGCGTGTACGCTTTCCTGCACGTAGTCATTCTAAAGTTTCTATTCCGCCTTGGTAAATGTCAATGGTATTGTTTAAAGCCCAGCTTAAATATGAAACCTTTCTAATACTTATGTTTAAAAATAATTTGTAGAAACCTAAAAAATTTAAAAGTTAAGAGTGATTTGAAAATACATATTTGTTAAGTAATGTAGACCCTTTAAATTTTTAAAATTTTCTTACTTTACTCAAACATTTAAAAAAGGATTAATGGATTAAAGCTAAGCCCGTCTTGGACTGGTATACCTTCAGTTGTTTGTTTTGTTTAAACGGAATGGAAAATTTACTGGGGAGATTTTTTACATGAAAGGTAAAAGAGTAATCCCGTTCAAACTGGTTGTTTCAGTGCTTCAATGAAAATAATGTGATTTATTATTTTTTTGGATAATAGCCCATAGCCCAAAACCCATTTTCATGTGACATTTGCCAAAAATTATTTAAAACAAAGGCGAATTGCATAAGACGCATAAAACCCTTGCATTTAAAAAACACCTACAACAAGTGAATAAAATGTCTGCAGTTTTGTAGAAAATGATAAAAAAG
>JAANSO010003325.1:0-11646 GCA_036507315.1 Lepidocyrtus fimetarius | reverse complement strand
AATTTAGCAATAGACATTTCAGATTTTAATGAATGAAATTTCTTTAAACTTCATAAGTAATCTTGTATAACGATATTTATCACTGATCTAACAAGTACGGACATTGCCCATCTCATTATTTTTTCCCACAATGCAAAAACACATAAAATACCATCAAGTTTACTTCACTGGTTCCAGTTGCCGTTGTTGGTTCATCGACAGAAGGGATGAAAATTAGCAAAGTAAACTAAAGTTTTTAGCTTGTAACCAAGTTTTTGTTTTTGTAGCTGTATTTTCATACAGTACTAGTGCATATAGCTTGGATTGCTGTTTGAATTTTCGTAATTTTTGAAAGAATTTGTACATTTTCTATCATGGAAAGCTTTTTTAATAGTAATTCTGAAGTCTCCATTGCTTGCAAGGTGCAGGCAGAAGATCTACAAGAATTGAAGGCACTTGTCGAAGGTACCTTAATGATTATCTGATGAACTGACATTTTTTAAATATCGTAAGTATTGTAAATTGCAAATAATTAATTCCTTTTAGGTCATTTGGCATGCATAGATTCTCTCGAAGTTCGTCAGTTCTTGCAAGCTGCTAAAAACGATGATGGATTATTGTCAGATTTCTTAAAAGGAAGGAAACATAATGTCAATGTTGCATGGATCACAGTACGACACCCTTGAAATTATGAAAACTTGACCTAATTAATTTTATGGCAATATTTTAAAAATCGTGTTTATATTTAGATGAAGCGGTATGCTGAAAACAAATACAAATTGTACCCAGAATGTTTCCCTGTTGAGATTCCAGATATCGCTCGTGACTTGATAAAGTGTCATTGCATAGGACTTTTGAAAAATACGGATAAACTTGGCAGACGAATCCTCTTCTTTGACATGAGTTTGTGCCTTTACCTGTAATTTATAATTGAAATATGACATGTAAAAAGAAATTAAATTTGTTTGTAGCAAAATGGGACACGAATTTGTTCGAAATGGAAGATTTCATTTTTGCCGGAGCAAAGCTCGCAGAAACGTTTTGGCGGTTGAATGATGTCCTCAATAATGGAATAATTTTCATTGAAAATTCACAAGGATTTAGTATGGCCCACGTGAAGAAACACAAGATGTCTACTATGCTAAAAATAAGAGATATATTTCTGGTATAACACTAATCCTTATATTACAGGTATTACATAATGTTATACTGATTCTTTTAATGTCATTTATTTTTATTTCAGTATTCATTTCCAGTATCAATTAAAGGGTTTTACTACATGAATGTACCTGCAATATTCAAAATAGTTGGCCGCATGGCTTTACCCCTTTTCCCAAAGAAAATGCGACAACGTGTAAGATCAATTATAAGTTAATACAGAATCACAATAAGTAATCTACAATTTATAAGTATTTTACTTAATTAGATATTCGTCACTTCTTACAATCAAACGCCAACCGAGCTTCACGAGGTCGCTTCCTTAGACATTTTACCTAAATGGGCTGGAGGCGCACTGTCAATTGAAGAGGCAGCCGAGGATATTTCTTTCTTTGAAAATAATAAAATCAAAAATATTTAAACTGCTACGTAACTAAAGGAAACTATCAACTTTATTGATGTACAGTTTTAGTAAAATGCTGATCTCCGAATACGAGTTGACTAACGAGTTGTAACAATATTACAAAAAATTCTAAATTACTCCAACGCGTTGCTGTTCCACTACATACCAAACCAATGATTTGTGAAGTTTTCTTGTAAATTAAATTTTTCTACTGATTTTCTTGAAAATGGACAAGACGGAAAATAATGCAGAGTCATTATCAAAATGGGTTGCTGATTTGAACTCAAACATTTACAAAAACCACTCAGATTCTGAAATGGAACTTGTTTGGTTCCCTGTTAAGCTGGATGGTAACGGACACGGAGAGCTGATTGGCGAGGGAGACTCGACGTTTAGTTTCCAGCAGTTGGGATTGGGCTCGCAAGACAATCTTCTTCGACTCGTACAAATCCCTTCGATTCATAGCAATAATTCATCGGTAACAATGCCAGATTTGCCATTCAAGAAAATTAAACCGCGCCTACTCACAAAAATAATTAAGGACGAAAACAACAACGATGTCAAAATTGAAATTGAACGTGGCGAAGATGAAACTGACCCTAACCAATCCACACTTGGAATAAACGTTGATAGCAATGCAGAGGTTGGACGTGAAGTGGAGGAGATTGTAAACCTTGGGGAAGTTGGAGTAAATGCTCAGGCCAGCTGAAGATGTTCTTGACAACAATCCGAGAGCTGTAAGACACAACTGGAGAATGCTTTTGTTCCTTTTGATCATTTTCATCTTGGGCTATCAGCTAGTCGATAAATACTTTATTCGATGAAGCAGGGTTCAAAGGTTTATTCCTAAAACTTGGACAATTTTAACACTTACTTATCATCACGCGCCATGTTTTCGAAACAACTTGGAGTTCTTATTGGAGACTTTTCTTAAAAATCAAGCCTTTGTTAAATTTCTGAAATAAAATGACTCTTATCAGCAAATCCATTTTAAAAGATAGTTAATCTTTAAATTTATAAACAACTTTCGTTTTATTGTTTAAATCCACCAACAAATGCAACCTAACTACATAATACGAAACACTTTCATCCTACACTTTCTCTTTGCTTATACATTTGAAAATGCTTTGTTAGATGGCGTAAGGGATTGGAATACGTCATCGAATGTAAACTTTCACCATTTCAAAATGGCAAGCTTTTCTGCCGTAGAATTTCTTAGTTTATACTGCCAACGTGTATGCATTACCTACACCAACAATTTTACCAAACATTCTTTGTTCCTTTAGTCTCTCATCCATTGATTTGAGATTTCCTCGTTCGACCTTTCTTTTCTCACTTGTCTACTTAGGTCAATCTTTCACTTACTCATTTATTCACTCGATTGAGAAAAAAGTGAGGATTTTTTTTCATTTTGGCTGTCACAGTGTATAAAAAGTGTATAAAAGGAAGTAGGAGAAGTAGTCGCTTTCCTCTTTCCTTAAGTTAACTATACAATAACGTTCTTCTTCTTTCCTAGTTAAGCTAGATCTAGCGGAAAATATCTGATTAGATTCGCATCGTTGAGACTGCATAATGTATTTTTAAAACTTGGACCAGGGAGACGCATTGAAGCTGAAAAATGGTTGGATGGGCATTTTATATTCTGCAATGTAAACTCAAACCTTTCTTTACTTATCTTTGCTTTACACTACTACCAAAACCGGGTGCTTTTCTTCTACTTGTTCCCCTCATCTGTCTTCATTTCCAAGGTACCTACTGCAGTGGTAATGCCGTGCCTAAAAACACTTTTTCCGTTTGATATAAAATTCTTTTTGATAAAAGCGGATTGTCAATAATGTAATAATATTTGTCTGGTTTACTTAAGCCTTCTTCAGATTCTATTTTTATTTCTTTTCATGGTGATGCTCTCCTCAGATTTCTTTGGAGATGCTTTCTTAACACAGTCTGTTTTTGTAGGCAATGTCCTGCGTGTTTGATCTGATAATCCCACACATCCACGAAAATCCCGTGAAAAGCGTTGTGCCAGTCAAGTTTTTTTATGAAATTCATAAAAAATCTGAAATTGATGAGAAAACGCGATCATGAGCCGATTTTTTAAAATAACGTAGAACACACGTGTGCGTTCTATTTTGTTACTGATCTTTTTCCCAACGTGAGGACCTACTGCACTACTTTTATTACGCTTTCCTGTATCAATCGAATGAAATATCATCTCAATTTAAATTTCTAAAAATGAGAGTTCCCAAAGAAAAGTTGCTTCGATTTTTGTCGGTGGAAACTATGTCAATTTTTTATTATTGTATCAGCCTACAGCAGATATTTTATTTTACAGCAATGGTGGTTTCTTCAATAGTGAAAGTAGCAGAAGAACAGCTTTTTAGAAGACCAAAAGGTAACCTGAATTTGAAGGATACCTTTTCTTTTACGTATAATAATACTAGAGTCATTCCAAATAGTGTAGGAATACGAACTGGAAACTGAAACGAACATTGTTGGAAATAGATTTGCAAACTTTTTGAAAACTACTTTATCTCGTTCCTTATTTTTTGCAAAGACTACAGGCTATAAAGTATCCCCGTCAGACACGTCCTCTATCCATCCAACATCCTTCAGGGACAGATCTGAAGTAGACAGCAAGCTACTGCTGCTCTATTTTGCATATTCTAAAAGGATCAGCACGCATATAAAAAAGAATAAAAGTTTCCAAAATTGTTTCAAAAAGGTAAATATCCAGTATTTATATGATTGTTTCGACAGGTATTGCAAACAAGACAATTGAACAATTGTTTACGTATGTGAAGGTTAAGTCAGACTGGACAGTTACCTCCATCTATACAATAAGCAAAATCAGTGCCCTAGTAAAAATCCTTGACAATGTTAACCAAAACTTTAAAATAGTGGAGTCCATTGTAAGTATGTAGAAAGAAATTATGAGCTTTCTTTTTGTGTTCATCTTATCTACGTTTTTAGCAATAAAGAAAAGGCTTTTCCTTCTCCTTTGTTTGATACACGTAAAGCAAATTGGCTTTGAAATTCTTGTCTTGTAGAATCCATTCGCATGTAGAGAAAGAGAAATATAATACGACAAAGTCGAGAGAATAAGAAAATAAAAATGTGTCAAGAAGTTAGAAAGCTTTGCCGCCATATATACCCTCCTCAACTGCTATATATTTTAGCGGAGGGAATTGATAAAGAATTTTCCTCACGTTTGCTCATCCATCCATAACAGAGCTAACTATATGTACATAGAACACACACGCGCCTAACTAATAGATTATATATGAACGTGGAGCAAGCAGACAGATGAGAAAAGGTTTCAAAGAGTGAATGCAAAAAACCAAAAATCTACAAAAAATGAGAAAACAAAAAGGATCACTTTTCTCTTTCAAGCATAACACTACTGTCTGCATTGCACTTTGCCATAACAAAACTGGATATTAAGAACACAGTTAGTGGGCCAGTCTTTGACAGAAGATTGCAGGGATGATGATAATGATGAAAGCGCTTTCTGAAAGAAAACTACGTTATTGTTACACATACACGACATAATATCCTGACAAACTGACGTAATGGTAGAAAGATCAAGTAAGAACAAAAAGTGTAAACCATGTTTGTGCTGGGGGAAATAACCTCCCTTGTTCATTCTTGGAATAATTGTGAAGTGAGGGCAAACTGAATAAAATTCCAATTTGTCACGATGGAATATTTGATAAGGGTAAATGATATCAAACTCGATTCGTTTACTTCATCTACTACCTAAAGTATCTGTACTCAAAAACTGGGGTAGGGGGACGGAAAAGCCGGCTGATGTACTGTGCTACTTTTGATATCACTCATTTACTCCATGGAAGGGTGAACTTGTCGATAAGAAATTGGCGAAGGATTAAAAAGACGCCAAATTGCAAAAAAGAAAGTGCTTCTAATATTTTGTCATGTCAATCCCCCAAAGCTCTCTGTAATGTGCAAAGTTTTGCAATTTGTAATAATAATGATGATAATGAGCAAGCTTAGAGGGCCTTGTGGCTCTCTCACCAATTTATATTCCAAATAAAGAAAATAGTATTTCAAGGATGTCACTTTGCATAAAAGTTAAGGAAATTAAACTCTGATACTTTATTGTCATTTAAAATTATCCAGACCATTTTAAATACACATGTTAATACCGATTAAATAATTCGACATTTTTGCATAAATATATAGTATGTGCTTGATTTTAAATAATTAGACTTCTTTCTACATTTATACACAACTCATTTAAAAGTTTGCTTTAAGAACTACACAATAATAAGTTAGATAATACATAATACATTGTTAAATATTTGCATTTTTAGGTTTTAACACTGACGTATGACGTTGGTATGAATATATTTTATAAATATAATACATCTTTCGGATGCAGTTAGACTTAATTATTTTTTTATTTCAGATCCATTTCATCATCACACGCTAAATTTTTTAAAAAGATGAGATTAATGCATTAGGTAGAAATCAATTAAAAACATGACCGTCACGAGTGAAAAGATGGTTTGTTGAGGAAATTTTGATTTCTGAAAAATAGAAAAGAATTTCATTAGGTTACAAAGTAAAGAAGCAGAGTATAGTATGACAATATTAGAGGATTGCGGCTATATTTAAAAACGCTCCCACCTACACCAACAAAGTAATGAATCAAGTTTTCCTTCCCACCGAACAAAAAAGCAACTAAATTAAGTTGACAAAGTAAGATTTTCTCATTTTCCCAATACTTAAAGTAGTCACCGGATTACTATGTCATTTCTTGAGAGACTTATTGGGTTTCCACTTTTGCATCCACTGGGAGATCACACATCTTTGCTTTTTATTGGTAAAAAGTTATAAAGCTGGGCTATGTGCATATCTCTACCATACAAGTATTACTCTACATGATGAAACCACTTCTCCCTGACAGAAAGGATGGAACTTCCAAAAGGAAACAAAAAGTGGGCATTTTGGCAATTCAATTGTAGATAAGTCAGCAAAAGAAGCCTTAATAGTTCGACAGAGGAAGTTACAATTCATCATGCTCATCTTTACCACTAAAGACAACCAGCATAGCACTAGTCGCAATTTCTTATATAAATTGTTAGCGAATCGCAGATTTTTACTATTCTACTTTCCGCACTCCCCAGTCCCTTTTTCCTTGCATTCCTTTCCTTTTATATAAAAAATGCTTTCCAAAGCAACTCATTCTATTTCTGATATTTGATATATAGTAGCTAGCTACTATGTTTTCTCTCAAATATCAAAAACTTCTTTAAAAGCAGTTGAGAAAGCAAGGAAGTGATCACATGAAAGTGCACTGCTTCATATTTTTTTACTCGTTTTGACTAGGACAAAGTTAAATGCTAAACTATACGTATATCGTCAATTGGTCCTTTTTTCAAGAATGAACAACTTTTCCTGAACTTCTTTCTCAAGTCCTTGACATGTCGACAGACTACACTCAAGTAAAGAATCCTAGCGTATTCATAGTACAACGTAATCTTACGCAATAGCAATATGCATAAGCAAGAAAGTAGGTATTTCCTTTTTTACAATGAGAATATAGTTTGTTGATAAATAGTATTGTATGTACATTTATTATACAAAAATCTACTCAAGGGGAACTTATAGCCGGTTTTATGAGGTACAAAATAAAGTTTTCATCAAAAAATGTATGCAATTCTTTTTGAAAAAGATGCACGATTTTTTCAAGCTAACCTACTTTTTCGCAAATAGTATAATATAAAGTACATTAGGAAGGTACACACGCTTCCTTCCTCCTATCCTCCTGGTTTTTTAAATAAGTTGGATATTTTACTCCCGTAAATCTTAAAAATGAGACCTACTTTTCTTCATTTTTTCTTGTCCAACTTGATTTAAGTTGCTAAAAAAGAAGGAAAGCAAAAGGAGTACTATTACGGGAAAGCGCCAGTACTAGTATTACTCTGTGACTTCTGCGCTGTCACCAAAATGTTACTCGAACCCAAGCTCATTCATTTTTTGGTGCTAGGCTAAGCAAGAAATAGTCAAACTGAATTAAAGTCTACTTTTTTGGGGGAAAAGAAAAGGTAAGCTATACACATAGTTTGGCATTTAGTGAAGAAAAAACTTGCCTGAAATGAAAAGTAAGAGGGAGCAGAGTTGACATTTACGATTGTCATTTGATTTATTTTGTCTGTAAATTGGAACTTGGCGTGGAATCCAAAACCATCGTAGCGTTCATTCGACTTGAATGAGAGGCGAAAGAATTGGCCATCAGAACGGACGCTAAAAGGGCGAAGCTTATCACGCCCACAAATACGACGATACTTGGGATCCTCCATCGGCATATGATTTGATAATTCCACATAGTCATCCCAGTCTTCTTCGCACCTGTCCCAGTAATAAATTTGTAGTAAAATAATCAAATTCATATTAATAAAAGTAAAAAAGCCAATTATTTCAAGCAGGGGTTTGCCCCGATCGAGAAAACGCAACATGGCTCTAGGTTTTATATAGTTAATAGATAGAAGATAGATAATAATGATCAATTTAAACAAAAGGAAGACACTTCAAAAGAATGATATATGAACACTTTGCGTCCCACTTCTCTTCTTTTTTTCGGGACAAAAAGGATTGCAGACCTTGGCTTAGTTTTTTAAAAGAAAAGAAGTAAGTTTTTAGCAACTTTTCTTTCTTCCGGAGCGTGTTTCAAAAGACTACATGATTATATAGACGTAATTTAATATTTGTCCTTTCATCCCGCTTTAGATTTTCAATAAAATAAGATTAAAAATGGAAAATTATGTAACGGTACAGTTACTTTCTGCAAAAGAGGCTTTTCTGCTTAAAGAAAAAGTAAAAGTGTTTAAACCAAGTAGTATAGTAGCTTACGGAGGGATCCCGAGTACTTCAAATCGCTCAAAGTAGATCTCCACATGATCTCCTTTCATTGCATGAAAAAAGTAATGGCATTCTGTGTCTCTGGGATAAAGTCCAGGATCATTTGGGCTACTAAATGTACCATTTCTCATTTCAGAACTGTTGAATATGAAGGCACAAGGGTAGTTGGCCAGCTGACGCCCGCGGGTGACTCCCAAATCTACATAAAATTGTAAAAACGGAAGAAAACTGTTTTAAATATGAATCACTTGAATGTTTAATAAAGATTATGTTGACTTTTCCAACTTCAATGGTGCCTTTTGAATAATAAACCCGGAAGCTATTCTCGACCCTTGCTATGTTTCATTTCAGAAAAATAAATGACGCAATAATAAAAAAGATCACATTACACTTTAGACCAGATTCAATTTACTTCTTTCCGGGACACACTATTATATATGACCAATTCTAAGGAAATTAATTTCCCTCAATTCTATTACTTTATGTTCCATGAAAGCTATCCAATTACGTAACAAACTTTAAATTCATTGAAAATGACCTCCACTTTCTCCATTTTCATAATCATAAACCAAGGATTTAAAAAGGAACCTGTTTGAAATTATTTTACTTTCGCAGAGCATTTTTACTTGGCATTTCTGACTTGTGCCCATCAGCTAGCTTGGTAAATTTAGTCATGTGAATAAAAGGGAATATTTGAGTTCGCCTTATAGACTAAAGAAACAAGTAAATTATTCAGTAAATATTCAAATAAACACAAAAGGTTAACGTTCTGCATTTTCCTACGGGAAACTCCTGTAGTGCTTCCAGGTTTCAGAACAAATATTATAAATTTTTATTTTCCGATTAATATTAATATATCCCTATGAATAATTAGTATCATCGTAAACAATTCAGACGGAATTCAGTAAACAATCTATACAGCTACCTATCCTGTCTTTACAAGCTTTGGGAGAACGTCTAAAACAGTTAAAAAGTTTTTAAAAGCAAAAATCTCTGTAGGAATTGGGGTGATACTAAATTATTATTACGATCAGAGCATAACTACCAATAAAAGATTCATTTTATTTTCATTTTAATCTTTAATGTTTATGGATACGGTTGTTGTTCTAAACCATATTTAGTGTAGCTTTAAATTTGTAGCCTTGCAGTAATGAGCTTACTTTCAATGAAAAAGTATTGGGCGTAGAAGCCGCGAACTGCCGGAGCGGTTGTGGTTGCTCTGGCCCGGAACTCAATAGTCATTCGATGACCGTTAGACATGAGGTTAGGTGGAGGATTTGCACCACAATGCCGTAACAACTTTCTCTCTTCTCCGTCAACGTATATAAAAGCTGCGATGCTGTCAGCATAGGCACATCTAAAAAATATTTCCAAGCATGACATTAGCATTATTGTATAAAATAATTCAATACGATTTACTATATTAATTTTGTAATTTAACCAACCATTTATGTATAATTATACATTATTGAGACAATTATGTGGGATAATATTTAAAAACTCATCGTGAATGACTCAATAGTTTTAACTTTTAAAACATTTTAAAACCCTTCAGTTGGAACAGTTGGGGTCTTGTACACCTGTCATGCTTCCAATCTACGATTAATTTTTAGCCTTAGCGTCTGAAAAGAAGGCAAAAAGTAGAAAGATTCTCGACACTTTCATCTTCTTAACAAAAACGTTTCTGTGAGCCAAAGTTTGAAAGAAGCACGAGCAAGCGGATTGTGAAAGGTTTAGCCTTTAGAATTTTCAACATTTTTCTTCTTTGCTGGAGAATGTCTCAATTTTCTTCAACAAAAAACACCACCAAATTAACTACATTTTTAAAACTTACTTTTTCTCATAACTCCCACCGGGTGCCGTTGCCTCTTTTGAAAGTTCTTTAAAGATCTTGTCACTGTCCTTGATAGCTCCTTTCCGTCTCCGCTTCCCAGAGGCTTTTCTGACATAATCGGGATTAGAAGATTTGGAACCTCTTTGTTGTTGGTGGCTACTCCCATCATCAGTTACTCCATAGGCCAAATCACCCTCTTCCTCGTCCAGGAGATCGTCAGGGATATTAAAATTACTTATTTCCGCCTTAGAATGGTGAAACAAGTCAAAGTCAATGAAGACAATGTGTACTCGCTCACGACCATGTCCAATAAACTCAAACCGACAATGTGCCTTTGGCGGATAAGGATTGGGAAAGTTGGGCGTAGAGAAACTTCCATTTTTTCCTCCATCACTGCTTATCACTTGATTGCATTGTGGAACTGAAATAAAGCAAAAAAAAGTTTTTACTCTGTGGGTTTCCCTTTTCATTCCTTTCGTTTTTAAGCAAAAAAGCATCAATATAGTTATCCCTGATCCATTTCCTTTGTAAAAATCACTTTTAAGAACAATCAAACATTACAATCAGCATAAAATTTAGACATATACAAGCCTACTTTTAAACGCAAATAAATGGTGATTAAGACCCATTAAACCCAGTACTAGAATAGAAACGAAAAAACTAGATTCCCTCTTTAAAAAGAATAGGCTTATACATGTCCTGTTGGCATATTACATCTAACATCATCATCAACAGCCAGGCTTCACAGTCTACTTACTAAAAATACAGACATCAAACAAAAAATTGCACTAAACCATCATAATCAATCAATCATCAATCCTTTTTGGTCGTTCACTTTTCATTTTTCCCCTTCAGACTTTTGATAGACATGTTATGTTGTTATGTTCCACTCATTTCTCCGATGTTACTCCTCAAAAGAAAGTAAAAGCAATGTGCATGAAAACCACTAAAAGGCTGCATATTGGGGCATGCATGCGGACAGAAAGAAAGTTGTTCTTAAACTGATTGACTAGAAAGCTTTGCAGAAAGAAAGCAAAAAGTTAGGGAGAGGGATAACAATGAAATGTCGGCCCAAAAATCATCATCTCAATCCTCCCTAGAGAAAACCCAAATATGATTGAAGACCTCGTGCTGAAAAGTGAATGTGGAAGAGTTGATGCTTCTTATTTATGCCTTGTGTAGTCAACCGGAAATATCTTCCGTTAGCAAATATTACACTGTAAATGTAAACTTCTATGTTGCATTTATAGAGCTGCTAGCCATGCCTTTCTCTGCCTCTTTTGTACTGTGTATTTCGTATATGTATCCCATGTGGTCTCCCTCTTCTCCTTTCTCTCATCTTTTCGACGATAACTCAAGCCATTTTCCTCCTCCTCAGCAGAAAAAAAAA
>JAANSO010003324.1:0-11646 GCA_036507315.1 Lepidocyrtus fimetarius | reverse complement strand
CAAGCTTCATTTGCAGATTTAAGAAATTGTACTTTAAAATAAAATGTGTTTTCAAGAACTTTTGATAATTTTTCTCTAAGTCGATTGATAAAGTGGAAAATATGTTTTATAACTGGGGCTAAAACTTTTTTCATGGAGCATAATTTTAGCTCACATTTTGAAAACTTTGCTGAGATATTATTACAAATACACGTATGAATTCTGGAAAACATTAGATAAATTCCTACGTGATCAAAGTTGTTATGTAATTGATAAATGACAAAATGTTGAAATTGTGAAGTGTGTAATTGTGTAAAAAAGATGCTATAAGTCTCATCAAAGTTTTTTATTTCAATATTGCCATTTTGAAGACAACCCAAAAATATACCTGTCCCTGTAATATATTCAGTATAATTATTTCGAATACCCTAATTTAACAAACAAGACAGTATCGATAACACAAGGTGACAACGTCAGTAGGCTTTTTACTTGTGTTTCCAGAAAAACCGAAACACGAACCACTAAAACATCATTAGCATGTTTTTCTCCGTCTCAATTAGTTTGTTATATTGTAACATTCACAGGAAAATAGAATGATAGTTTCTCTCTAATCATCTTTGATTACTAAATTTACGTTGGAACTGTTGAACGACCTTTAATCACCAACTTTTCAAACCTACTTCATTACCTTTGACAAAAAGAAAAATGGAATTTTTGCGTGATTTGGATAATTTACTAATTTAGTAATATCGTCTCCTCAACTCATTCAATTCAGCAAATTGTTAACTATAGCTCATCTCCATTTCAATATCATACTAGTGGTATAAAAAGATTAATCGAAAAAGTTATCGCTGCCATTTCAATTTCCATTAACGTTTCAATGAAATATTCCATAAAATCCTATGAAATTCTACACTACAAAACAGACACAGCTCCGAGTTTCACTCATTTTCGATATTACCATAAAAGATCTTTCTCTTCATCATCATAATAATTATTTTCAAGTCTGGTCACAAAGGTATAGAATGGGAAATTCCAAATGTAGCCCATAATTTTACAATGGATTATGTACATATTAACATAGAGAAACTCCATGGGTAGCAAAGACGGATCGTGAACAGAATACTAAAATAAGGATATTATTTTGTCTCGCAACTTTGCTTTTCTTCGTCTTCAGTTAACCTTTCACGAGCCTAAACAGTAAAGCCTGCTGATACAGAGAAAGTGGGGATAAGCACTACTATATTTATTATGGTGTGCCTCAACTTAATATTGTGTGCGGAATATTCAAAATAATGTGATCATTTGACATTAGTTTTAGTGCTACGTAGTGCATTATTACCGAAAATAAAAATGCAAATGTAATAATACTCATTGCTTTTTATTCTTCTATAATGATTCATGATTATATTGATTATTATATGGAAAGTGGTGAAGTACAGAAAGACGAAAGCTGGAACTAGACCATGAGAAATATTGTCGACTTCTTCAACTGTCAGGTACGATAATAATGAAAATGATTGGATTCATCATCCGTTTATAAGGGATACTGCCATTACCTTCTTTTTCCTTATTATTGTAAGTACTACATACAACTACAGATACAACCAAAACAAACATTCTACTAGCTTTATATAGCTTTTTATGAACAACATTAGAACTCATATAGGTAAATCTATCCGGTATTTCCGGTTATCAGCAGGAAACCCTGATAGCAAAATGAATTCATATTATTTCCAATTTAGAAACAAATATAAATTAGATGTATTTTTACTTTTGACAAATAAAATCAGATGAAAACATATTGCGTTTACTGATTAAACATTATATACTGGTTGTAGTCGAAAATTGAAGTACCAATTTTTTTGTTGCTTTTTGTTGATTTCTAGGAGGAAAAATAAGCAAATGTCCGTGCATCCAAGCGACAGGGATGGTGCAATAGAAGTATGTAGTGGGAGAGAAAGCAGCAAGACAAACTTTTCAAAAGTATATTTACAATGAAATGATTGTATAAAAACAACTATAAACAAGTTCTGTGAATATTGGCTCATAAATAGCAGAGTCATCACATCAGCTTACACGCTTGAATAAGTTCTTCATAGTGGATGTTAAGCAAAGGATCACTTCAAAACTTTCCTTAAATTAGGATGAGATGTGGTACATAAAATATGCAAATCTGCTTTGCAAGTTTACGCCAGAGGAGGAAAAGCTCAACTAATTTCTTTAGTAGCAAGCAGCAGCCTGTAACATACAGCTCTGTTGTAGAATAGAGTAGTACTAGAATGTAAGGATGTAGATCATCGTGTGAATCGTGAAGAAGTAAAGCAGAGTGAGAAAAGGATTGAGCAATTCATAGAATTGTTTGATTAATTTCATGTCAAGAGTGGATATATGTATGCAGAAATAACTGAAAAATGCTTTTGTTTGCCCAATCCATTTAATTTGAGGAGTTGGAAACTAGTTTTTCCTGAAGGCGACTTGGGGAAAATAGCATCGAGCAAGAATATCCGCACAATTTTTAACAAAGAAGGCTGCCTTTCCATGGCTGGCTTAATTTAGGTATTATTATGTGCTTTTTCACCTAGTGTTTCCAGTTTATCTGCAGTAACATGAACATTAACGTCATTTATATGTCATGCAAATATGAAGCGAGTAATTGGAATCCATTAAATTCCAAACAGGCTGTTTGACCTATGAAACCGTTTAAAGTTTTCTCCACCAATGTCCACCTATGGAGCAATTTATTCAAATTTGACTTGTTTAATCAGAAACAATTAAAGAAATTGGTTGTTTTAGTTAATGAAGTTATCCATATAACAATAGTATACCAACAACGGTTTGGAAAAGCTTGTCATCATCAGAACAGACTCAGCAGACTTGGTCATTGATAAATTCTTCTTTCTTTCTTTCTTTACCATCGAATCTCAGCATATCACCTTCATCTTTAATATAACACTGTTGCCATTATTGTCTTTTGCCGTGCATCTCTGCGCCATATGTGGATAAAGAAGCGTATAAGAACAGCTGCTACCGTTGGCATCATCAACAATTCATCAGTGTTCCTTTTACAACTACTATTTATTCACAACTATAGCTTCTTCGATCACCATCATATCATCGTAGCATACTTTGCAAAATTATCATCTTTCAATCTTTGTTCACCCTTCCATTCATTACAATGAGATCACCGTCACACTCTTATTTCTATAACATCTTCAGTTAGATAAGAAATATATGAACTAGATAAAACTATTTGCAGATTTCGAGTTTTTTGATTGTTTACGTATCAACAATCTCTAAGAAATTCCACTGCCCAACTTGCTCTACACATCTCCACACGTTGCCTCCAAAAACAGCCTTAGTGGATCATAATGATTGACAAATCGCATAATAATAAGTACATACTATATCGGACTATTCTTGATCAAAATGTAGATTTTCAATTGGAAATAAGGACATAGTAAAAAGGAAGCAAGAATTAGAGAGTACTTTAAAAGCATTGATTTTTAATTGTATTAAGTTTTTTTAGTTTTTAATACACAAAAGGATGATACTAGTGAATATTACAGAGAAAGCATGACATATCTGGATTTGACAAATTTACAGATAATATGGAACTTGCGCATAACTACATTAAAGCGAGTATAAAATGCTACGGTCATATTCCTAACAACATTTCGATTTCAGCAACATTATTTCATTTCCTTAGCGCCTACGTACATTATTGCTAGCAGCAAAATTTATGTGTCCTTCGATGGTTCAGGCTCAAAGCTCAGTAAAAGAGGATGAACGTAAATATCGTATTCTAGGAATAAAAAAAGATTTACATTTAACACGTTAGACATCATGTATACTACTAATATGTACTATCTACTACATAGCCTATTGTTTTTTGTAGATTAAACTAGATTGATATTTATTTTTTGGTAAATATACTGATTTCTTCTGCCTTCTCTCAAATTGACAACGCTAGTTTCGAAATTCAATGAACGGTAGTCAAATATAGCTTTTAAAGTTTAAGTAATAATGGACAATCAGTTATTTCTTTCCAACACAAAACTACTTACGCAAAACAAGTGCAAGATTTAACGAAAAGATACTACTCCTTTCTTCAATCATGCAATAAACTCTGAAAATGGATGCATTGATTTCAATTATTTGCAAACTAAACACGCATTGTTGCAATTTTTTGCCGCAAAAACCCACCGACAACTTCCGGTCGCTTTTTGTGCTTTTAAAATTTCGTTGGAAAAGGAAACCTACGCTTATGTTGGTATNACCGACAACTTCCGGTCGCTTTTTGTGCTTTTAAAATTTCGTTGGAAAAGGAAACCTACGCTTATGTTGGTATAAAAAGAAGAACTAAGAAGAAGAGGAAATAATGCAGCAATTATGTGAGTTTTTCCAAATTTTGTAAATCAACTTAGCAGCCTTAAAAGTGAAAATAAAATCTACATTACATTTAGTAAAATGTGTTTATTTGGTATGATAAACTACTGCCATTATAACAAAAAAACGCTCATTTAAATATATAGTAAATAATCATTACTATAATTAACATAATGATTATGTTCGTTAATAGTTTAAAGCTAGCATTTATTGAAAGAATGTATATAGTATTATTTTATAATAAGGTTAGAAGTGTCGATAATTAGTTTTTAAATAGCATTTTGAAACCTTAAAAGTTTAGATAAAGTTGCTACTTTGTGATAGCCAACAATAAACGCTGGTATGAAATATAAAGAAAATATAATTTTATTGAGACAAGTCGTAATTAACTTCATTGTTAACACTTTCACTTGTATTTGACCATGTAATTGGAAAAGAGAAAGTAGCATGTTGTCTACTTTTGCACTGGCGCAGCTGCTAGAAGCTAAAAATGTTATACTTTCGCAATTGTGTTGGTGATGATGTGCTAGAGTGAACTGTGAAATAAAAATGGAAGAAATAGGAACCATAGAAGGAGTCATGCAGGGTCAACCACAGCAAGTTGGTGGGGGACAAGTACGTTATTTTCAGGGTTTAGTGGATAGGACCTCTGATTTACAGGTATGTGCTTCTTTGTGGTTAAATTTACACAATCTATTAGCTTCGTACGTTTGGCATTTTTGCTAGCTTATAAAACGCTTGGTTTTGAAAATGGTTTTGTAGATGAGTGGGTGGAACTAAGAGTTAAGTGCAGGAAGCTACTAAAAGTCTGTTTTAGGTTGGATGGGGTTCCTCCCCGTTCATACCTGACAACTGGAAATGTCTATGTGTAATATTTTAAAATTTCAATATTTATAGCTTTTCGCTTTTAGTAAAGCGGTTTTTGAGTTACGACAATCCTTTTGTTTCATAGCTATAATTATAAAGTACGAAACAAATCACTTTAACTTTGCAACAGTATACATGATATAAAATATTCACACAAACCAGTATTTAAACAAGGCAGAATGTTTTAAATGTAGCAGCAGCAGCACAGTATGGGAACGGGAAACCGCACACATTTCAGTTTAGGCTTCAACCATAGTTGTCAAGCTCCTTGTTTCCTCTTTCACTTCTCTTATCGTGCCCCCTAGTACCTATTTTACAATTCTATTTTAAGAAATGATTTATGAACAAAGTGCAGGGACGGAAATTATTCCACATGCACATTTGAATACTAATAATACAATATAATGGAAATGATTTTGAAAATAAATACATTTGTAGCGAACGTCACTGCTTTTGTAGCCTTGCAAATGTCGGTAATAATTGTAGTATCTTGACTAAAAACTGACCCTTTCTCTGTTAAAATCATTTATGTAGGTATGAGGATTAGAATTGTCAAAAGAAATATTCGTAGGGAGAAAAAGTAATATTCCTTCTTTCCCACAATTATTTTTTCCATTTTCCCCCAACAGCGCCGTATAGAAATGTCACCGCTACAATTATTATCATCTTTTAAGTTTCGTTTGTAAGAGAAAATGTTCCCAAGAAAACCAGCAGGGTTCAAATAAAGTCGGTACGTTGAGATGTAATGATGTAAAAATATACCTATATGGGAATACAGTGCTTGCTTTTTTCTTTTTGTCTGCTGATATAATATACCTTAACATTCGTTTATAACCTACCTTGAAAAGTTAGTCATGATTTGATATGTTTGCCTGTTTGTCCGTCCGTGGGGACAAAAACGCCTTGACATATTGTACGCCTTGAATTTTGGCAGGCTGGTACAAATTAATGATTACAAAAAAGAACCATATTACGAACATTTGTATTTTAAAATATAAGCTGATGAAGTGATTTTTAATTCATACTTTCAAACTAGTCTTTATATGGTTTTAATATTTTATTTATTTTACTGTTAATTTTCTTGTAGATATATGAAAACGCAATAATGAGCTAAACATATTATATGAGATCACCATGTAGCTAGGTTTGTAAATAGAATGAAAAAGTTAATATCGCCAACAAATAAGTCATAAAAAGAATTAACTTTGTTCATGGTGTAGCTGCATTGAATATTTGACATTAAATTATTGAAAGTTTGCGAACACTTTTCGTTAAACTCGTCAAAACGTTTCGATTGATATTTATTTTGCCAGGGAAGTAAAGGTAATTATTTTAGATGTTACATTGGTGGATACAGCTATCATGAAAGTACAAGATCATTATTGATCTGACAAAACCAATTTAATTTGTAACCGTAACTTTAGATTTATAAAATATTTCTAATCAATCCTTTCTCACTTTTTTATTTTTTTAGAGGAGGATAGATTTATTGGAAAGCAAGATGCCGGATTGGAACTGGGTAGAAGAATGTGAGACTGAGAAATGGATAACAGTAAGTTCTCTTTTAAATCATTCCCTTGCATTGTTGATGCTCGGAAAATCGTTAACATTTTGCTGTAAACATTGTTTCAGTGGTGGCGTAATACCGTCTTTAGAATAACCGCATTTATATGCTACAATTTTACACTCTGCCTTGTTTTTGGTGTTCTCAGCATTTACTGGTAAGCAAAACCCATACTTTTGACTGTGAATTGACACATTAGCAAAAGGAAATTGTGATTGAAAAAAGAAATCAATACCTACACTAAAAACTCAAAATGATCAAATTATTCAATTTTAGGCAATTAATGCAAAGTGTGTTCCTTCAAAAAAATGAAAATCCAAATGACAAATCCAATGATCGAGCCAACATTGCCTTACTGATATTGTAAGAAAAATCCATGCATTAAATAATCTTGTCTTAATTTTGGAGGATATTTTTAAACTTTTGCGAATCTTTGTAGATTCGTTAAAATCATTTCGTGGTACTGCGGAAGAAAAGTTCACACAGGGAAACTTCTCACATGGGCTCTTATTATTGTTGACGTAAGGTTTCGCAAAGTTTCTTCTTGATGTTTACATCTTGAGTTTAAAAATGATAAATGTTTCAATTGTTAATTATAGGGATTAACAACTGCCTTTGTGTACAATGCAGGAATGTATAGTATCAACATGAATCCATCCATAGAAATTGTATATCCATTGCTTATAGCAGCGCCTCAAATAATAGCATACGCAGTTATATTAATACGTTTGGGGGTAAGTGAAACCTAAGATGAAAAGAGATGTGTTACTAAAAGTAAGTTTTACCTTAATTCTAAAACAGTGCCTTGCAAACCGGAGTTATTACAAATGAATAACGCAAATATTGGTATTGGTATAAAGATTGAAGATTTATAACATTTTTTTACATAAATCAATGAATACTGAATCTGAAACATACCCAGGTTAAACCAATAATACTCAAAGCAATTTAATTATGATTAACTTAATAGTCAAAGTTCTATTACCTATATTAAACTTTACCTAACACATGGTTCTGTAAAATTTCTTGAAGTTATATTAAAAATACGGGTTTAAAATTAGGTTGCAACGAAGATGTTAGCAAATCCACTGAACATGAGCAAAAACAACAGAACCAGTTTTCAAGGTTTCGAATTATTGGAAGTACTAGCCAGAGAGTGATGAACTGGATTTTACTTGTATGCGTGATCCTAGTTCTTGATTGTGCTGTTCGTTGTTTTATTATAGATCCGACTTACACTGCGAAGTCGTAAACTTGGTGTGAAAAGGATTCCGTTTGCTCTTGCTATTCTTCAATCTATCCTGTTACTCATAGTTTTCACATTACAAATAGGGGAAGGAAGTTTAGTTGAAAACAGAGATCTGTTCCTTCACGGCTTGTCTGGAACAGTTATCGGGATGCTCATCACATTGGTAAGTTTTCCTTTCACTGTTGCATAGACATATTCCTACTATTCGAGGTGCTGGCACTATAAACATGTAGACATACCTATAGATGGTGCTCTTGTTTGCACATCTGGTTCTACGACTATACAGCCTTGTTACTTACCTACATTATATTCTTCATGACAGGACATTAGTTTTTCACGTCATTTTAAAACGGCATATCTGAAAAAACTTGTGTAAGATTGGACAGGGACTATGGTATCTGCATAAAGGAATTTGAAAACACAGTATGTACTATGCTAAAAACGTTAGCATTCGCTAAGAAAAAAGTTTTTTTCCCTCTTTGTATATTTTTTATGCAAATCGAATCAACAAAGTATCGAGTCACAAGTAGATTACAATAAACGTAATCTTTAACAACAGTGATTTAAAACATGCACAGAAAAACAATCTTTACTTTTTCTTACTTTTAGCTATTATTAACATAGTTATGTATTTATATAGCTTCACATATAATACCTTGACCCTGCTTAGCTATGCATGAAAAACTGAAAAGAAAGTTACCGGATGGATATATAACTGGATACATTAAGCATTGAAAACCGACAAAAAAACTTTTCGCGTGAAACATTAAGAGTAGGATGACCATGCTACTTTCACTTTTTCGGAAACTTTTCTACTCATGATTAGGTATTTTCAATCTTGGTATGTAAGGCTTATAATCGGATTATATTAATACACTTGTAACGGGAAAATAGCTTAAGACGAAGAATGAAACTTTCAACATACAACTACATTTTTGCTCTTTGCTTATATATCTCTTGTTCATTTGTTATGCCAATTAAGAGGGTTAGAATTTAAATTTGATCCTTAGTGAGTCAAAAGTTTTAATGATAAAATCATGATCAGATCATCAATACCAAACAAATGTGCTTATATGTGCATATGTGCTTAATCTAAACCGGAATTAACCTTAACCTATGCGTTATTCAATAATTGCTTATAATTACCTGTGTTTAAGTAAAATCATATTTATAATTTAATAGGGAATGGCCTGCTACATTGTTTCACGACTACAAAATAAACTCATAAGCGAAAATGTTCGCGATATGATCAGCATGCATTCCTTAGCCAGGAGGGGTGAGTTAGCCATGATTGTGATGCCGCCGCCGCCATGTGAGCTTGATCCAGAAGGAAGTGGAGTAGCGTAACATTCACTATCTAATCCATTTAAAAAGTAAATTATACTGTATAGTTAACTATTTAAAGTATGAGCGGTTTCCGTAACTTTTAGATTCAAATTTTTAGCTACTCTTTTTACACAATTTTATTTATGCAAAGTAAACTCTTAAATATAAATTATCGTTATTGTACTCTTTCTTACTTTAGTGATAAGACTTCATTCAACCAGGGAGACTTATTTTATATTTCTTGAATCAAGTGAATTGTTTCAATAAATCAATTAGTTTCACGGTGCTAACCGGTTAAGCCCTTTTCAAGCTAATGAAATACAAATAAACTAAAGAAAATTGCTTATTATTTTTGAAATAGGAGAGAGCCCCTACGATTAACGTGATACTATATTGATATATAAGTATTTCCCAATACGTAAACCTAGTATAGAAAATACCTTAAACGGAAATCATGCACGCTAGAAACTACACTAAATAGTAGGAATAAGAAATTGTACGATAATGGTACTTTGATTAAAATTTTTTGATGAATATTCCAAAATACCATCTTCAAAATTAAAATCTATATTTGACACATTTTGGCCTAATATAGACAGACATGCAGTTTACAAGCACAAGTTACTATATAGTTTTTACTATTTGCTCACATAAATGTAACGCATTTCGCAAATTTTTGATAGTACATTGAACAGTTCATGTTGTTATACGAGTAAGCTCGACTTATATCGTTAAATTTAGTTTTTTCCTCATATCATTGAAACCAAACCGAATTTTGATGAACGTTTACTAAAACTAGCAAGAAAATTATATTATTCCAGATTAAAAAACTTTTGAAAACCAATAACATTACAAGGCTTATTTTAAGGCGTGAGTTCATTGGTTAAAATTTAATTTATAAGCTTAGTTTCCAGAAAACATAAGTTGTGGTTAAAATCTTAATACATACCTGATTCAGTCATTAGTGATTTTCATACAAAGAGATTGTCTTTGTAGTTTTTAGACTTTAGTTCTTGTGCATGAATATTTTCTTTTGTGATTTTCCAGTACAAATTTCTAATTATAATGAACTCTAGACAAACACAAATAAATAACTAATTCAAAGTGATATTAAATGAATTGGCTGGCCTGGTACGTTTTATTTCAAGCATAGTAGAATTCAATATTGGCATCCTTTGAAGAAAACTGTCAGAAGCAGAAATATATTTTTATCCAAAATATGCTGATATCAAATCAAGGTCAAAGTAAAAGTTTCTATATGAGTATATCGAATTTTACGCCACAACCACAAATGTTAGCGGATTCCCCGGATTGGGATATTCCAGACAACAGTGGTGACAGCAAGGAGACAATCCACCGGAAATGTCAATTGTTTCTCTATTTCAGATAAGCTACCATGATTTAACAACAACCTGTTTTATACATACAACACGAACATTTAGGTTTGCTGTAACATAAAGATACAATCTTTTGAAGCGAGTAAAAACTTGGCAAATTATAATTAGTCAATTAGATATAATTTGTTTAGTGCTAAAGGATAGTTATAAAATTGCATTTTCTTCCTAGCTGACATAAGCATTTCGGTAAGTGCACATTTCAACAACTAAAGAAAAGAAACTAAAACATAAATGAAATTGGCAAAGACACTTCTATATTGCCTACACTTTGATGCAAAGTTGAGTATATGGCAAATTAAAACAAGCCCATTGAAAAGATTTTCCGAGACACTACGCACACTCTACTTGTTGTTAGCATAAATGTTCCGGAAGTTGAAAGAGGATGATATAAATTGCCTGAATATTCTTAATAAAGTAGGAAAGCTCTGATGTGAGACATTAATTTGATTTCCGTAGTCTTCCATCCATTTATTAAGATTGCTTCTGTGATTTCCTTATTTAATGTACCTTTGCAAGCTTTTCGCAGATTTGTTCAGAAAAGCAATTTTAATGAAGATCAGCATTATATGACATATCTATATAATGTTTCGCTCTTTGACGTAAGTACTAACTTCTCCATTATCTTTTACCAAAATGACTGGCATGGCGTGCAAAAACACATTATGAATGAACAACATAAAATGCTCGACAGAAACAGTTTACTCCTTGTTTTTATATGAAAGACAAACACGATCAAAACCTGACCCGACTAACATGTGTTAGGTGGAGTAATGCATACGAATAATGTGAATGCGTTGTCATTATAGAAGCAGGTCAATCATGTAATCAGCGTGGGAGAATATTATCCGAAAATATGTTAATATTAAATTAGATCA
>JAANSO010003323.1:0-11648 GCA_036507315.1 Lepidocyrtus fimetarius | reverse complement strand
TATGTCCAACTTGCAAGAAAGGATTTGTTGACCTTCACAACGCTCGCGTTCACTACGAAGCAGTCCACATCAAGAAAAAGTGGAAATGCGACATTTGCAAAATAGCGGTATTCACAAGGCAAAATAACTTGCACAGTCACAAGAAAGTTTGTCTTCAAACACTCCAGAAACGTGTATTTCGTGAAGAGTTCAAATTTCCTTGTTCCATCTGTGGAAAGAAATACCGGACTAGACAACTTTGTCAAAAGCATGAGAAGTTCGTTCATTCAATTTCATCGGTTTCAAGATATCATTGCTGCAATCAAAAGTTTGAAACGCCAAAAAGTTGGATATCTCATCGAGAACTGTTTCATTATAAAGTTAACAGACGTTGCAAATATTGCAGTAGAGAGTTTTCTCTAGGAAGCAACTGCATCCGACATGAGAAAATATGTTTCAAGAAATTGACGATTAAAATTGAAAGAAATAACTCTTCGCTTGCATGTTGTACTTGTGGTAAAATGTTTTCGAAGCAAAAATATCTTAAACGACATGAAAAGCGAGTTCACTTCCTTAAACAGAATTAAAACGTACTGCGTGTTACCGTTGAAGAACCTGCTGGACTTCAATTTGTTTTTTATTTGATATTTTAATTTTTGTTTAAAATCAGTGCAGCAAATCCAAGCTAAATGATTTAACAATTTTGTCCGCAAAGTGAAAGTTGACTAACTTTATGTTTGGATTTTTGTTTGATGGGTTTGTTTCTTTGCTTCTGTTTACAACTACAAAAATATCATTATGGTTGTTAAAGTTTTAAAACTTCAATTAGTTAAGAGTGAATTCATTTTATTGGTAACTTGTGATAAGTTAAGATGTAGTGGAAATAATAAAAGAAATGAACGCTATTTATTATATGAAAAAGCCATCAATAAGTGTAAATTTAATTAGAAAAGAGACTTAAAACTTTATTTAAATTGATGCTAAATTGTTACAAAAATACAATTAAAAACTCTTTATCTGCATCAAAATCCTTGACACCATTTTATTTTTTATTGTTAATTCATCCGCACTTGTAATTTTTTCATACAGAAACGCTATACTTTATCGTTCGTAATTAGTTATGCAACCATTTTTACCTGATTGTTCTGCAAGCATTTTTTCTCATGTTTCCAATTCGCTCCCTTCGATCCATACATTTTCTTGCAAAATCTACAGAAATACTTTTTCCCCAAGTGGACTGATTGTTTGTGTTGTTGCAAATGAGCGAACATTTTAAATTTTTTATCGCAAACGTCGCAGGGAAAACGGTCCACACTTTCATGGACCCATTTTCGATGATAATGGAGTCTAGTTTTTGAGTCGAATCTTTTCTTGCAAATATCACAAGCGAAATCCAACATTCGGTCCTTGTCTTTTATGAGAGGCTGCTTCAGATTAGGCGGACAGGTTTTCTTGTGAAATGCCAGATCAGATTTGTATTTATAAATTTTGTTGCAGGTTTTGCATTTGAACCTTTGATTAAGATGGATAGTGCGATAATGGTAAACTAAGCCATTTTTGCATGTGAATGTTTTGTCGCACTTCGTGCAAAAAATCATTTCCTTGTCCTTTCTAAATTTTATCATAAATCTCTTTGTTTTAAACTTCAATCGAATTTTTGCCTGTAACTCCTCTTTGCCCTCTTCTTGGTTTGGTACACTACGGTGTAAATGATTTCCTGTAGCCGCGGAGGTTTCTAACCCGAATGATGACGAGTTTATTTTGCAGATTTCCTCTTCTAAATTATAACAGTTATCATTGTCTTCATCCAAATGATCCAATCCAATGTCATTGTCAGGGTCATCAAAATCATTCCAAAGTTCTTGTTTAAAATTTTGATGTCGCTGAGGTGCTAAGGACAGCTTTTCTAAATTTACTCTTGGATGGTGATTTGGCATTTTTCTATTGCCTGAAATAAAAGGGTTAAAGTAGAAAATGTTATCTTTGATTTTAATGTGCAGATAATTGAGGAGATGTGATAATTTTTTTAAACAATTCGTTACATTTTTCCAGGATTTCCTGTCGAAGCTCTGTTACCAATGTGGAGTGCCGCAAAGTCACTTCTTCTGTGCCTTCCTGAACCTGGCTCTGATTGTTTTCTACTTTTAACGTTTTAAGCTCGTCAAACGATTTCATTATCTTTTTTTGAATCATTTCAAAATTGAAATTTAACTTCATTTGAATTATTTCCAGGTTTTTGTACAATTTTGAAATATCTTTAATGATTTCACCGCAATCGTTGCACAAACTCACTCTCACATCCGTTTTATTTAAAAGTTGAATCGGCTTTGTTGAAAGTGTTTTAATTTTGCATAATTCGATGTCCAAGTAGTGGAAAATATTTTGCAAAGAAAAGGAATTTCCGTTGAAATTATATTCATCGGCGTTTAAAATTTTCTCTAGACAATGAAAGCAAGAAGTTGAAGTATTCAATTGGAACTTGTACCGTTTCATCGCCATCGTTCAAGTATTTCAATAACTTGCAATGTTAGTAAATTTTTATAAATAATTATGCGTCAAACTACTTTGTTCATCAAGATTTCGAGTCACATTATTTGCAATTTAATTTAAAAGTACGCTATTTGATATCTTACAGCATTTGAATTTAATAAATTTAAAAATTATACCAAAGTACAATCAATGAAAGGCGTTGAATTAATGAAAAATGTATATTAAATAGAAAAGAAACAAAATTCCATAATGCTTGCCAGTAAAGTGCAATACATTGACGGATAGTGAAAAACATGTGTTCATGGCTATTCTGCTCCGCATAGTCTTCTCTAATTTTCACGCCGGTTTGTTTTTATTCCGCTATCAGGCTTTGTATTCTTTTTAAATTTATACAAGCAAGATAGGAAAGAACACATGTTCTGTACTAACCCGTCAATGCTTGACATTTCTTCATATCTTCAATTCATGTTTTGTAATTTTTTGTTTACTTTGCTTTTGAATGTGATTTTGGGAAATTATTTGAGTAATGAAAAAATAATGTGAATCTATTTAACCAATTTAAGCGATAATCATTGAAACATTTTTATTCACAGAGGTTATGTTAAATTTTTATTAACTCCACAAAGTTTAATGTAGCGAAGACAATAATAATAACATAAATTTAAAAAGAAATAATAAACAAGTGAGTGTTTTGCCACAAGCCAAATTCAAGGTCCACAGTAGTAACACAATGGCGTTTAAACGATACAAATTTGTTTTGAATACTTCGTCTTGTTTTTTGTGTCTCGAAGATAATCTAAATGTTGATTCAAGTGCAAACTTATTTTCTCTACAAAGTATTTTCCAGTATTTAAACCTTGAATTGAGCAAACTTAGAACTCTTTCAACAAAGCCAGCCGAAACTTTAAATAGTACAGATGTGAGAGTGAATTTATGTGAGTCGTGTGGAGTAATAAGTGAGGAAATCTCTAAACTGTACAAGAGCATGCAAGTCATACAAATGAAGATGGACTACAATTTTCAATTGATCCAGTATAAGGTGAAGTCAAGTGAAAGCAAAAATGGAGAGTATCCAAATCATTTTGCCCGAAGTCAGGAAATCGAGGAAAAGATGTCCACCATTCGTCACCTCAAATTAGTAAAAGAACTTCGACGGGGACTTCTTAATAAATGTAAGAAAAATGTTTTTAAAGAGCCAGTATATTAATTTATTGAAGAATTCCGATTCGTCTTTAAAGGCTACCAACTTTTAAATTTCAGGCAATTTAAAAATGCCAAACTATCAGCCAAGAGTTAGCTTGGAAAAGCCTATGGACTTCATTGCACAAAGACCAGCACCATTTGTTGAAATGGCGATGCTGGCAGATTTGCAAATATCGTCCGAAACAAAGAGAAAACTCGCATCAAACACTCCACATTTAGAACCTTTAGCTCTCAGCAGTTCAAAGAGCCATTCCTCCCTGACAGTGGAGCTGCACTCGATTAAACAAGATCCTCTACTAGGTGAAGATATCCACATTGAAGATGTTTGGAATGGTTCGGAAATTGAGGCAGGCAAACAATACGATGTTAAATTAGAGCCGGAAGCTTGCGTTTTAAATCCACCCTTGTTGGAGACGGAGAATACGGCTGTTGCAGAAAATGGGTCAAAGGATTTCCTTTTTTCCAACGCGTCAATGGGTCAGATTCAAGAAATAGATTTACCAAAGCTCAAATCAAGGAAATCCTCAAGCAAGTATTACCAGAAGGACCATGCCACCGGGATGCTCTGCTGCAAAAAATGTGACAAAAAGTTTAAAGAAAAAAGTGGCTTATATATGCACTATCAAGCTATCCACCTCCATAGACGATTTAAATGCAATGCTTGCAACAAAATGTGGAAATATCAAAGAGATTGGGCGAAGCACCAAAAAACCTGTCAACAAAATCTTGACAAGCGCCTTGCAAAAGAACAAGATGCGCGTTTTAAATTTGTTTGTGAAGTTTGTGGAAAAAGATGGAGCACGCGAAAAGTACTTAGTTCCCATCGCGTTATAGTGCATCAAAATGCTAATCGCTTTTCTTGTGAGGTTTGCCATAAAAAGTTTAGCAGCAAGCGTTACTTGGCGAAGCACAAGGACGCAGTTCATTTGGGTAAAAAATTTACCTGTGAATTCTGCCAGCGGATGTTCACAATCACAAATAGAAGAAAACATGAAGTGCTATGCGAGCGAAAAATTAAGGCTAATTTTGAAAAAAATTGAAAGTTTTTTGAGTTGTTAACCTATTATTATTATTCCTCGACATAGTTTATTCTAGTTTAAATTCTGTTACATATTGCATTCAAAAGTGCACAATTTTTACAGTGGATTTTATTTCAATTCTGTAGATAAATATTAAAAACGTAAATGAACAATATTGGCTCATTGAGCATTTGCCTATTTAATGAAAACTTAAAATAAATTTTACTCTTTATTTGCTTTGGTTGGAAAACATTTAGCAGACAAATCAATGCCAGAGATCATTTTTGGTTATTATATAATTAAATTGTGTAATGTTCGAACAAAGTGAAATGGAAACTTCTAAAACTTTTCTAAGCAATTTTTCATACTTTCACGACAGATAAAGGTTCGCTGGAAAGGCGCTGACTCGACTTCCATTCATCATACATTGAGCATCAACTTCATCTTTTACAGAACTTACACAGTCGGCTTCAATTTTAATAACTGTCTTTACTTCAGGCGTCTCTTGGAAATCCTTCGATATTTCCCCCTAGCTTGCGCTTTTCCCACAAGCCTTAACATGCTTGCGATAAGCGTAGGAATGTTTTTGTTGAAAATTAAAAACTGCGACCTTGCAAATTTTGCATGTGTACATCCGATTAACATGGACTTTGTCGTAGTGCTACTTTGTTTTCTTCCGGTCGGAAAATTCTTGAGAACAGACTTTGCAACTGTACATTCCTGTGCTGGAATTGAAAACGGCTTTGGTTCCTGGAGGGACTCGGTACGGTTCGTTCGATTTGCACCTGCTCATGTGACATTTTAGACCCCTTTCTTCTTTGAACACGTAGTTGCATTTATTGCATTTTATAATCCTGTTAGGGTCCCGTGTGGTCCTTTCAATTTTTAAATGAGAATTGATTTGTTCCAACTTTTCACATTTTGATTTTGGCAAGTGTACGCTTTGGTAATGGTCTCGTGCGTCTATTGAACTCTGAAGAGTTTCAGTGCAAGAATTGCAATGATATTCTCCGGTCTGGCTATTTTTAGTAAAATTATTTTTAAGAAGAAATCCGGTGACCGAACATCGATTCATTTTAACTCCCCTGCAGCTTTTTAAATGCTTTTTCAAATTGTCTTTCAACGTAAACTCGCCCTTACACTTGAAGCATTTAAATCGTCTTCGATAGTGAAAAGTCTGGACATGAAAACGTGCCCCTGTCGTCACCGAGCCAAATGTCTTGCCACAGCAAATGCACTTAAATTGCTTATCTCCAATTTGTTTGTAATGAACGCCGAGAAGAACTGGCTGGTTACATCGTCCTTTTCTGCTAACTATCAACGGAGGTGATGCGGGCGGTGAAGGTGAACGAGGAAGTGACAAACGTTCTGGAGACGGTGGAGCATCGGCTTCTTGTTCCCACTCGATTGAACTGTGGGAGGAACCTGGAACTTCTTCAGTGACTTCCGTTTTTGTTAATGTCTGGCTGTCGGGTATTTTTGGGAGTTTTATTTGTAGCTCCGGAACCAATTTTACTGCTGTTTCTAATTCAAAATTGAAAAGCGTTTCAGGATTAGGCGAAAGATTAATTTTGATTAAACTAGGGGATATTTTATGCATAACGTTGATGCTTACCACATTTGTTCAAAATTTCCTTCCTGAGCTTATCCACAAAAACTAATTTCGACAAAGTGTTCGCATCGCTTGTCATTCTCTTTGAGTACTCCTGAACGCGCTCTGGTGTTCCTTGAAGCTTCCAGCATATCGTTATGAATCCATCCAATCCAGTAGCTCATCTCCATTTTAATTCGTTCCAATTCCAGAAATAGTTTTGTAAAGTTTTCCGTTTTATTTGTACAGGATGGGCACACTGTCACTTGGACATTTTCAAGAACTTCTTCGCATATTTCCCCGGATATGGAAATTGAAATTATTTTTAAAAACTTGCAAAGATTTTGAAGTTTAAATAAACCACTGCCGCTGTCTTTACTTGTAATTGACACTTCCGCAGATTTTAATCTTATAGCTTGCCTCAGACAAAAGAAACAACACGATTTTGTATTCAAATGCATTGTGAAATTAGTGAAGCCGTAGCTTAAATATTCGAATAATTACTTTTAGTGGACAATTAGATTGTTATATTTGCTAAAAAGCTTTGGCGCGAGTATCTTTTAGTATGTGTCTAATTGCAATTATATTCTGCAGGTAATTTAAGGATTTGTTAGAGAGTTTTATTAAAAGGGTTGCAAATGAAGTAAAAAACAAAACAAACCACAGCTGATGGGATCTGAATCAATACAATGTTTGCAAGGTTGTGTTGTGTACTGTATAGCGAATACTTTCACTTTATGTTTTGTAATGCTGAAATAACATAAAAGGGTTAAAGCAGGGGAAAGAGCTTGACACCGACCTCCAGCATAAAATATAAAAACATTGCAAGGATAGGGAAAGAAGAAATCCAAAAAAAAATGTTACGTAATAATTTTCACCTGGGTTTAAGAAATATTGAAAAATTTTCAAAGTTATACTTTTTAAAATACAAATTTTGCAAATGGTGATGTTGGGCATCACGAATTCATTCAGAAATTTTATTAATTAAAAATTATTATTTAGAATTTTAACAACGGCAAAAATACTTTTACATTTAATTGATATTTAAGAGCTAAAATGTCAGAATTAGAGTTCACAAGAAATTCAGATTCGTCAGTACAAAAACTGAATACGCAAAGCTGCTGTTTTCTTTGTTTCAAGTTCAAATACGTTGCAGAAAATAAAAAAATAAACGGCGGTGAAGTGAGGCAGTCATTTTCCATTAAACATCTACTCCGTTATCTTCAAATCAAACCAGAGTCCATAGTTGGAAGTGCTTTTGGCAGTTTTAATTGCCAAGCAGGAAACGTCGAGGCAGATTTATGCGAGCACTGTGGAAACAAAATGAAAAAGTTTTCTGCTCTTTTCTTGCAATTGGAGAAAGTGGAAATGGAATTGAAATATTTGTTGGGGGAGATTCATCAAAGCATTTCTCAATCCGCAAAGAATACCGTACTGGTACAAAATTACTCAAAAAGGATGACAAGTGATCCCAAAGCCTTAGCTCAACTCGCATTTGTGGACAATCTAAGAAAAGAACTTGCTAAAGAAAGTAAGTTAAGATATCAAGTCTACTTATTATAATTAAGTTTTTTATTATTGTTTTATAATTTGTAGGTTTGATTAATCATAGTAACTATCGTCGCCCTTGCATAAATTTGAGAAGAATTAAAGTGCCGTTGAAACAAGTAATCAAAGAGGAAGCGGATGAGATGGAAGGTTTGTTGAGCGACAAGCTTGATTGCAAAAGGCAAAATTTAGAACAAGACGATCAATTGTTATCTGATGGTTTTCCTCAAGCTCAACCATCAACCCCTTCATCACCGGAGATAGCCGTTGCTGTCGAAGACATTAAGCTTTCACTGGCTACTCCAGAGTCAGTTCAAAAAGGCGTAGAAAACTTTGCCAAAGATATCATTTCGACAGTACAGCTCAAATCTAACACATGGGGGAGCAAATATTTCATAAAAGACTCGGTCACTGGCTCATTCCAATGCAAAAAATGTGGCAGAAAATTCGCAAATTCAAAAAACATCGCCAGACATTACAAAATAGTTCACTTGGGTAAGAGGTTCAAATCAAATATGATTATGAAATATGACATTTGCAACTTTGAAAGTCTCAAACAGTTTACTCATTTAAAGAATCATAAAAATACTAACCGCTACTCTTTTGACCTTTGCGAGAAAAAGTTTACAACTCCTCTTGCTTTGAAGAATCAAAGAGATGCAAATCACTTGGGTAAAACATTTTTGATAATTTCAATCTTTATTATAATAAAAATTTAAATTACTTTCCAGGATTGAAATCGAAGGCGCTACCAAAACCAAGAGTGAATTTAGTTTCACTTGAAAAGGGGGAATTTAGTATTCAACAAAATGAAGTTTTGGGCGTGCTGCCATCACATATCAAAGAGGAGGTTTCAAGGGAAAGGATTTCTATGGACTCTAAGTTTAGAAATTGTTGCAAGTGGAATGAGAAACTTGACAAATTTTGTTGTTTGCTTTGCAATAAAATGTATTCTGACGCATCCGGTGTCAGATACCATTATAATCGCGTTCACCTTAAAAAACCCGTTCCAAGAAGGATTTGTGACCTTTGTCAGACATCCATCCGAAGTGACCACATGAACAGACACAAGAAAATGTGCGCAAGTAAGAACAGCAAAGATAGAAAACCTCCCAAGCGTTATGTTTCCTATGGCTCTATTTCAAAATTTAACCCCAAAACGGGAAAACACAAATGTACAAATTGTGGCATCGAATTTGACAATTACAACGCGGTTTGGTATCATCACGACAAGGTCCACAAGAAATTAAAAGATGATTTTAAGTTTGATTCTCAAACAAGAACACTGAAATGTGGCAAATGCTCTGAAGAATTTGTCGATCAAAATCATTGGAAGCCTCACTATTACGTTGTTCACCTTCGCAAGCAAATTAAATGCAAAAATTGCTTTTCCGTCATTAAAAGCTCCTCTGATCTGGAATTGCACAGGGGCGATTGCAAAAGAAAAGATAAGGAGAAGCCAAGCCCTAATAAAATCCATGAAACAACAGCTCCACCAGTAAAAATGGAAGTGCACAGTATTCATTGCAAATGCCTGTAAAGATCAGTCTTTCATTCATGATAGAAGTTAATTATAAAGACATAAGGATATTAAAACTCTATTTTCGTTCTGAACAATCATAATTTATTTCGTACAATTAATGAATGTTTTCTTAATATTAGTATTATGCAAGTCTCTTCAATTGTACAGTTTGCTAAAAATTAGTCTTTTAGTCTTAAAACACCTTATTTAAATCTTCTGCGCTTTGAGAAGAATTATCTTCCTTCGAATAATCACCTGCGGGATCCGCTTCAATAGTAATTTTAATTTTCTCGCCATTCTTTGACATCCTTTTTATATCGCGCTTGTTGCTGTCATTATCCAAATGGTTAATATTTTTTCTACAGCTCTTCCTATGATCCGTATAAAAATATTTTGTAGTAAACACTGCAACCTTACAAATGGTGCACCTGTACTTCCGCTGAATGTGAACGGTGTCATAATGATTAATTGTTGAGAAACGATTGTTGTATTCTTTTGAGCAGATTCTGCACTTGTAATTTCCCGTTTCTGGAATAAAAATAGATTTAGTTCCTTTCCTAACGCGAACCAACTGATTGGATTTGCACAGCTGGACATGCCTTCTCAAGCCATGACTTGTTTTGAAATAGCCATTGCAATTCTCGCATTTTAATTCTCGTTTAATTTTCGGTTTGCAATTTATCAAATGACTCTTTAAAAACTTAAATTCGCCATTGCACTTGGGACATTTTGACATCCTTCGAATGTGAGTGTTGATGTAATGACTTCGAGCAGAGTATGAATGCAGGTATGATATCCCGCACGAGCTGCAGTCGTATTTGCCAGTTTCCCTGTTTTTCGTAACATGTTTGCCCAAAGCATATCCTGTCGGTTTTCCGCGTCCACTCCAAACCCCTTTGCATTTTATCAAATGCTTTTTTAAAGTGTCTTTGAGTGTGAAATCACCTTTGCATTTATGACATTTGTATCTTTTTCCAAAATGATTGGCTATGATGTGAAAGCGAGTCCCAATCAGCGACATTAATGTCTTGCCACAGGTCAAACATTCAAACTTTTTATTTCCATGTTTTTGGTAGTGGACTCCGACAAGAACTGGCTTGTGGCTCCCTCCATTTCCCCTTTTTCTGCTGATCACGCGAGGAGACGGACGAGGGGAGATGGGCGACTGGGGCGGTGAAAGGTCAGAATGAAAACTTGGCTCGTACTTGGCGTCTTCGATTGAGCTGAGAATAGGTACAGAATCTGAATCTGTTTTGACTTCAATTTTATTACGAAATGGGATTTGTCCTTCATTTATTTTTGTTAATGCAACTTTCAATTTTTTATGATGCTGCCTCACGGAACCTTTTAAAATAAAATGATTTTATGCAAACTTTAAATGATTGTAATTTTGTCGCAAAAGTTTATATTTTGTGATTTGCAATTTTGGCTTACCACATTTGTCGGCAATTTCTTTTCTGAGCCTATCAATAACTGGCAATTTTGATAAAGTCTCCAAATCACTGGTCATTCTCTTTGAATACTCCTGGACAACCTCTGGAGTTCTGGAAGCTTTCAATATTGCTCCTTGGATTGTGTCGGACCAATAACTGATCTCCATCGCAATTTTTTCTAGTTCCAAAAAT
Organism: Lepidocyrtus fimetarius; assembly: GCA_036507315.1. NCBI lineage: Eukaryota > Metazoa > Arthropoda > Collembola > Entomobryomorpha > Entomobryidae > Lepidocyrtus > Lepidocyrtus fimetarius. The sequence continues at coordinate 671 of JAANSO010003323.1, read as the reverse complement.
AATTTTGCAAACTTTGTGTACGCATTTCGACAATCCTTGCATAATAAAACTTTCAAGCTTTTCGCTTCTGGACATTTTGTTTGGCTACTTTTACAGCTTTTAGTTGCATTTTCTAAATCTGTACTAATTTTAAGAAAACTGCAAAGATGATGAAGCTTGAATACACTGCCGTTAATGTGTTCCTCTCTGTTTGAAGGTGAATTAATATTCTCCTGGTTTGCAATCTGCTTTAAGCAGAAGAAACAGCACAGTTTTGTATTTAAATACATTTTAAATGAAAAAAAAGTTTTATTCAAACAAAGATTAGCCAATTTCGTAAATTACTTTCTTGCAAAATTATTGAGCAAATTAATTCAAAGCATGATCCTTTCTGTGTTTTATTCTTGCTCCAATATTGCTGCTTAGGGTGTCTATTCAAGAAAAGTTTTTCTATGCAATGGGGTACAGGATTCTTTGCAATACCTCGCAATATTATCAATCTCGTGTTTACGAAATTCATGGTCAAAAGGGGTAAATAAAAATGAAATACTGAAGCATTAACATTATGGCAAAGTCAGCTGTGGATCTCACATCAAACACACTTTTTCATCTCCACTTGACTTTCACCCTGATCCAAATAAGAGCTATTAAAAACTGATATTGGCATTTAAATGAAATATTACAAATTATTT
>JAANSO010003322.1:0-11648 GCA_036507315.1 Lepidocyrtus fimetarius | reverse complement strand
TCCACTCGAATCATTTGGTCTACAAAAGTAAAGCGGTTAGAAAGCTGTGAAACAGTGTTCATTGTGTTTTGTAAACCCATTAAATACACTTTTTCCTTTTAATTTTTATTGGTTACAATTTTGTTTAGAAAATCATGAGCATTTTGTCATGAGTTTAACTTTTAGAAACAAGTATGCACTGGTAATAATAGTGGTCAACATTACTTCATTTGATCATCCTCCCTCCACTTTTTTAGACTCAGTTGAGGTTGGCGGTGGGTAAATGATCCTTCTTCATCGAAATAACTTTGAAAGTTGCTGTCCTGAAAGAAGCAAAAAACGTGCAGCTCATCCCAATTGAAAAATCAGATTCAAGCGCAGCTCTCCGTATAAGAACATTAGGTACGTATCAATTCAGAGTTGGAATGGATGAGGCGTTAAAATAAAAAGCGTTGTAAAACCATTTGAAATGTGTTATGCGAAAGGACGAGATGTGGTTCACAGTAGCACATTAAAAATCAAATGATGATGGGGGTAGACTGTCCATAAACACTTGTAAATTGTTATGGATGCCGACATATTTTATACTGGATCATTATTATTATATGAGCTGTAGTTTTTTGTTGATGGTGATAGGGAAATGATGAGCCGGGTCCAATCATGACGATGACGGGGATCACGATGTAAGTTCGTTGTCGTTTTTTTTGTTGGCCATTATCAAAGAAAATTCATTTTCTATTGTGGTTGTTTTCACGAAGAAAATTGAGGAAGATATGATACCGATGCCTGATGGAAGATTCAATGTTTTAAAGTCTAAAGAATGCAAAAAGAAGTTGTGCATTGACCGCAGTCCAAAATGCATGATTGCATAACAAACACATGAGAAGGCGTTTTGCATTAGAATTAACTTCTATTTTTAGCTTTCTGTTTTAATTGCATAAATATTTTGTACAGAAAACTCATTTAAAAATGGGATGGTTTGATTGACATTTAAATTGAAAGTTAAGCAAGAGGCGGCTTTTATTCTGCTTTCCGCGTTTGCAAAAAATAACTTTACCTTTAAACATCCATTTAAACCTTCAATTTCTTATAGTATAAAGCGATAAATTGTTGATGTCTGTTTGAAAATTAGATCAAATGAAGGATAACACACGACATCGTTCTTCAATATGTTATAAAGTTATACGTTGTTAAGTTATCATGCACACGAATAATAATTACTTTTGGAAAGATTTCAGAATGTAACCTGTATAACCATAATTTAATCTCTAGTTTTTGATGACGTCGTCCACTTTTCCAAAAGAGTAAAAAGTCGTTAAGTTAATACCGAAGTTTTTTTAAAAAGCAGCTATTATTGTGAATGGCGGCATGTAATTATGGTCAAGTTAAATAGCTCGTAAATGCAATATGAGGACAAAAATTGGATCATCGTCAAAAGCCTAAGTAAATGATTGAACAGTATAATATGGGTAATATTAAGAATACCTTGAGACAATATTACCTATATAATAGACATGATGATGGAAGCAGAATTTTTAGTTTGACATTAATGAATGGTAATGATCCTTCATTACCTGTCCAGTTAATTATGTTGATTCATATTCCACTTAAAATCTACCTAAAATCTGGAAAATGGGAAACCTGTGTTTGGGGAAAGTACACTGCTACCAATTGATATCTCAAACGCTTATAATTATGTCTTACACACATTGTAGTTTTGACAGTTCTTCAAAAAGCTGAATTAAAGATTTAACATAATTTTAATTGAATTCACTATTTCCTGTGAATAGGTAATTTACTGTAAAATGCCACCGTTAAATCATCCAAACGACTCCCGGAAGACCACAAAATATTTTTCTTTGATTGAATATTTACTTGTTTTCTTTGCTGATGCATAATCCTTTGAATACAAATTGTTTTTTGTAAAGGAAGAAAGTGATTTTATGGAGCTTGAAAACTCCAAAAACAGCAAAATGACTTTTGTTGAGATTTGTCTTTATTTTCTTGATTCCACGAGTTTTTTCCAAAGCCTTTTTTAATTTAAATCACAAAAATATTCAACAGGATTTAAAAAGGCAGGAAAGCATAAAAATGATTTCCTCCATTATTTCCTACCTTGTTTAAGTAATTTCCGTATTTAAATTTCAGTTTGAGCAGATTACAAAAGAAAAAAAAAGGATTCGGGGTTTTATAGAGACATTTGTTAAAGTTGATCCTTTAAATCATTTCTTTATTCTCCATTAAATCTAATTCCGCTTTTTAAGTAAATTTATGCAAAAACTCCCGCGCTACAATAACTGATTTACAAGGGATTTCGAAATTCAAATCCTTCATCTTTTGAACTTTACTTTGGAAACATTCAAGGAAATTATAATTATAAAGTCTTGTTAAAGAAAACTTGCAAGAGACGTGTGAAAATATAGACAGGAAACTGGTTAAGAATTGTTGAATAACTGATGCAGTCTTCTATTTGCAAGTTAAATTCAACATTTTAAAAAAGAATGTTGCAAAATCGGAAATTGATAGGAATTTGCTAATTAAACTTGTTCACCATTAAAAAGTTCAGACTTTTTCTTTTGTTTCCAGCCATTCATTCTAGGGTACATTTCCTCTTTTTCATTTCTGAACAATATTTGCAAAACTTCTCAGGAGAGGCGACGCAGGGTAAAGGTAAATTAGAGGATTTGCTCATGCAGCTCGCAAAAAAGCAATCGATGATTTTTCCATTAAGAACTAACGAGATCGTTAAGAGCCGTTCAAAGTAGTATTTGCTCAGGCATAATAATAATAATAATAGGGTTTTATTGTCTTAAACGAACCCTCGTAAACGAGGCATTTTACACAGAATTGACAAAGAGTATTTAAGATTATGTATTTAGTACTTAAATTAACAACAAAAAATAATAATCATTTACCTTTTAGACTTTTCTTTAATGACAATTTGATTTACTATTCTATTCGTATATTCTATTGATACATTCCTCAGGCCACAAATCTAAATCTTCATTAATTGAGCAGTATTTTTCAATTTGTTCATCAATCAGGAAGTCATAAACCGCTTTCTTAAACTTTTTCATGTTACACACTTTGTTTCTTACATTTTCGGGCAATTTTAGCCATTCATTTACACCTGCATAATGTAAAGAATGTTTACCCCATTCGGATAATGTTACAAAATTAGGGACTAGATAGGAGTTGTTTCTTGTGCTTCTACTTTCATTGCAAGAAAAATCAATATAATTCTTAAAGTAACCTTTTCTATTAAGGTAAGCTACTTTGTACGTAAACATTATTACCTCATATCTATATCTATTTTCTGAAAATAAAAATCTTAACTTATTACATACTTCATTAGACACGTGATCGTATTTACGTTTGTTACAAATGAATCTGGCACCCATTCTTACAATACTGTCAATCTTGTTTTTATTTTTCTTCGATGCATTTCTTAGCCATACTGCACTACAATAGTTTAAATTAGAAAAAACTAAAGTCCGTATTAAACAAAGTTTATTATTATAATTAAGTATTTTCTTTAACCTAAAAACCCTTTGCAGCGAACCCATACATTTCTTGTACACATTATTAACTTGTAATTCCCAAGTCATGTTTTCATCAAAGATAACACCCAGGATTTTGAGTGAACTCACTTGCTCGATGATCATATTATTAATTTGTAGGTTAATTTTTATGGGGGAGTTAATTCTAGATGGTTTTCTCAGGACCATTGCTTTGGTTTTACTTATGTTGAGTTTAATTTTATTCATGACAAGCCACTCATGAATGCAAGACAAGTCTTCTTCCATTTTAATTACTAACTCGTTTACAATTTCGGGTTTTCCACTTAAGATTAAATTAGAATCATCAGCAAATTTTATCATAGTTGAGTTCTTAATGTGAAGAGGGAGGTCAGAAATATAGAGACTAAAAAAGAATGCACTTGTAGATAAACCTTGGGGAATCCCTCTTGTTGTTTCTTTTGTAGCAGATTTGTTTGTTTGATTTCCGTTATTTATTTCAACGTATTGTGTTCGGTCTTTCATGAGGGATTCTAAAAATTTGTCGTGCATACCATACCATTTTAACTTTGCGTTTAAAATATCTCTATCAGTAGTATCAAATGCTTTTTCAAAATCAAGCGAGACTAGAATACAAATTTCGTTTTTGTCGAAGCTTTCATAGATAATATCACACAAGGCAATCAAGGCATGATTGGTGCTACTATTTTTCCTAAATCCAAATTGACAGTTCGCTAACAACTCCCTACTCTCTATATAGTCTGTCATTTGTTTTAACAGGCATTTGTCAAATAATTTAGCAATGACAGGAAGCAGTGAGATAGGTCTAGTTTCGGAAGCATGCATTACATTCAAAGTTTTTGGGATAGGAATAATTTTAGCTTTTTTGTATTCACTTGGGATATAATCATTATATATAAAAGTATTAAACAGTTGGACCAGACTTTCAACAAACGCATTAGATTTAAAACAGTTGTTTATAATATTGTTACAAAGATTGAGAGAATCGTATGAGTTTGATGAATGCTTTTTCATCTTACCCCATGAAATAATAATATCGTTCTTTTTGAAAGGTTTGATAAAAAATCTGTTCTCTTTAGGATTAACCAAAACGTGTTTTTTAGGCATTGTTGCATTTTCCTGCTTAGTGGCTATTTTAACAAAGTAATCGTTTAATGAATCAGGGTCAAAGTCAAAGCTACTTCTTTTCTTTTTCAAGGGAAAATACTTATCAAGAGTATTCCAAATATTGCTGTTTTTAAATAAATTGTTATAGAAAACCTTACAATCATGTGATAAGCTTAACCGTACCACCTTTTTAGCTTTGTTCATTTTTCTAAGGTTTAAGTCTGTTTTACTCTTCAAATATTTTTTGTACCATTTCTTGCTTTCTTTTATGCGGTGTTTAGTAATACTAGAAATTGTAAATCCTTTCTTATCTTGCCTAAATTTACAATATGAAAAGGGAAATGTACGATTCAATATTTCAGTAAGTTTAGGGAAAAAGTTTTGTACAATGTCATTCTCAAAAATTAACTCATTATCTAGAATACTAATGAACTTTTCATTTGATATTTTAAGGTTTCTTTTCATTATCCTATTTAGTTTTTCTTTATGCTTTTTACATTGTATTTTGCATTCAATGAGATGATGCTCCGAACAAAAAATTTCAGTTGAGTTTATGAAAGTTATTTTTTCCTTTTGTTTTACAAAGATCAGGTCAAGGACATTTTTATTACGAGTAGGTTTTTTTATAAGTTGGGAAATCCCAGCCGGTTTGCAATACTGGTATATAGGATTAATGTAGTTTTCTCTTAAATTAAAATCACCCAACATAACAAATTTATTTTCTTGTGAAGATAAACTTTCCAGCGTTTTAATTAAAAAATCGTAGTCATCTTTTAGGATAGAATTGTTATAATTTGGATGCCTATATACACAACATACATGAATACTTTTATTAAAATTAAGCTGAACTTTAAGTAGCAAAAATTCAATATTTCCATTACATGGTTGCATCGAATCAATTATTTTGACTTTTAGGTTACTTTTATAAAAAATCACAATACCCCTTTCCCCTCGACTTAAAATATCTTTTCTAATTACTGTATAGTTGTTAAAATTAGTAATGGTATGATAGGGTTTTAATGCAGCTTCAGTGATGCATAAAATATCGTAATTGAATTGATACAAAAGTGACCCAATTTCTACATTTTTATTTAAAAGAGACCTTATATTGATGTGTCCAATATGCAGCTCATCTTGGGAAGGCTTCAGAATTCCATGTTGCTTTGTTCTCCGTTTTTTGGAAAAGAATTCCTGGTGCTCATGCTATGGGATTTCGGACCGCCTTTTTTCCTTCCTTTAGCTTTTTTTCTATTTGGTTCACTAAAGGAATTGCAGCTGTCAACGTCAGAATTTAGATCATCCAGATCATCCTCTTTTCGAAGTGTTTTTTGAAAAATTTTGCCATCTTTGACCAAAAATTTTTCGCCATCCTGAGTTGTGATTGTTTTTGATTTCCAGTCAGGTTTGGCATTGATGTTGGCTTTTTTCAATTCATTCAGTTTTTCTCTCATTTTTTTGTGGTCTTGTCTTAATGAAAAAGGAAGATCCTCATTCAGAAAGAATCCTTTTGGCAGCTTATTCCTTTGTTCAAACACAGCATTTCTGTCCGCAAATAAAAGAAAACGGATACGGATGGATCTGGGAAACTGGGAGTCGCTGTTAAGTTTTCCAACACGGTGAACATCATCAATTTGAATGTTTGATCCAGTGATATTGTTCATTATTTTATTAACAACTGCTTTGAGATGAGTTGGGGTTTCATTTGGAGATTCACTTTGCCCCAAAAGAATAAGATTTTTGGAGTTCATCTGTCTGTATAGACTTTCATTTTCTCTTTCTAAAAACTGCACTTTTTCTCGTAAATGGCTAACTTCATCTTCCAGGTATTGCACTTTTTTATTGAAACCCTCTTCAAGCTCATTCTGTTTTTTAATAATGGTTTGGGTATCAGTTTTTACTTCTGAAGTGTCAGCAATGACTTTAGCAAGATCTACTTCATTTTTTTTCACAGTTTTTAAAATTTGTTGCAAAATATCATCACGTATTTTGTCTGGTTCAGTGATATTTGATTTAGTGCTCTCATCTTGATCAGTTTGCGCTGTCTCTATCCCACTCATTGTAAACTACACTTGAAAAATATCTAACTTATTTCATCAGGCACAAAATTTTTCAAGTGAAAAAGGTAATGAGAGGACGAGCACTGACAGCAAACGAACCTTACTATCTGAAGCCTGATGAATGAATGATACTCGTGTTATTACCTTGAAAAAGCTCGGAAATATGGCTGAACACGGCCATCATCCTCCTTGAAATGTTCTAGTTTTCATATAAGAGCTCCTTTTGTCTACTTTCATTTTAAAAATTAAAATTTCATGTGAATTCCATAAAAGTACTAAAATTTACAATTTTGCAACGTTATTACTGAATGTGAATTTTTTCATTTTATGCATAATTATGTGATGAATGGACACAAAAATGTTTCACGTTTGAATAGCCAACATCTTTATAAGAGTTTTTATGAACTTCCAGAATTTTAAAAGCATACGGCCAAGTGCATATGATAATGATCATAAAAAGTATTTTTTCCAAAAAGGATTAAATTTAAAATGAAAATTCTCAGCTCACAGTATCAGTATGTAAACTAATGTCAGTATTACTTTATTCCTCTTTTCTTCTTCCTTCTTCAATTTCCCTTAAGTAATGAGGACATGTTTAAAAACTTCCTTGTTTCTTTTTTAAAACTTTTCTTTGTTGTCCTACTTTTCAGTTTTTTCAGCCATATATCTTCATTTTTCAAGCAAAACCTAACAACTCCTAGTGAGAAAATAGTTGTTGAGTTTTGTCAGTGGTCTTTAGGTTTTAACACTTTGCAAAGGAAAGCTGATGTTGATGTTCCTGCTCTTCACACGCTTGTACATCTTTTTCTATCTTAACGTCTTTATTTTGAGAGACCTTCCCTATAATGGCTTAAAATATTTGATCTAATGACGTTCCCTGGAACTGCCTGGGCTCGTTTACTCCGCCAAATACTCACTTCACCTACTTTTTACCTTTACGTAAACTGAGACTGAAGGCATTTGGTTACATAAGCTCAATTTTGTTTAAAAGGATCCGCGTTGAAATCCATCATCATTTGCAAATTTCTTTTTATTTTCTCTTTATTCTTAGATTGCCGTTTGGACTAACATTAGATTTCGGAGAATTTAAGCAAAAAAGCTAACAAAATGTGCGCATTAAAGAAGATCACAAAAGCAAGAAGCAAAAGATCATTTTGTATTCATGAATTCAGGTGTAGCCTAGTTTTTTCCGCAAGATTAAGAAACAAAAAATAATACAGTGTGCATTTAAAACATAGAAACATGAAAGATGTAAAATAAACAAGAAAGGTAGAGCTAATTTATAAAAGTGGTTGTTATGATAAGAAATTGGAGAAAATGAAGTAATCATTTGAATAAGGGAATCATACTATGTTTTTCTGCTCTAGTTTATTTGAATCATTAGGCGAAGTTGAGATCAGGGTTCGTTCAAACAAATAAAGCGACTTCAATATCAAAACATATTTTGTCGCTAACAAAAATTGATAAACCAAAACGTTAGAATGCAAACAACTATTATAAATTAATCCTGACTGAAAAGCTATATCTTTGCAAATTTGAAAAAAGTACAACCAGAGAAAAAATAAGGACCACGAAAATGAACTTCGTGCAAACTAGGTCGAATCTACTATTTTAAAGAAAACTAACGATGAATACTGGAAGTGTTGACAAGCATTGTCCCATTATGAAATGTTTTGTTGCAGCTTCTAGAACATAGTTTCACGTTCCAAAAGAAAGAGTGACCTAGTTTTGAATGAAAACGTTGCGAAAAGTTGTGCTGAAAATGTTATTTTACAGAGTTTGTGATATGATTTGCACACAAGTTCTATTGCAAAATGGGAGGACAGCATTCAATTGGAAGTGATAAAATGCTACCCTATGCTGGTTTTGCATTTCATGCAAGAAAAACAAAAAAGAAGCAAAATTTATAAAAACTTAAGTAATGCTTGTGATGTTACCAATACGATGATACAAAGGCTGTTGTCATTTGGGGATCTTTATAATTTGTGAATAATATTGAGTTAAAATATTTTAAAAACACTTAAATCTCACTCTTGGTATAGAAAAGCTTTTATTCACCTAATTCATAAATGAATTCTGTCCCATTACATAATCCACAATGGCATTTAGCTATTCACTAGTATTTTTTAAACAAGTTAATTATGGTGATATAGGTCAATGTCTACCCAAAAGAAAAAGTATTAATTAAAAATTATGTCTCGTATAACTTAAAGAAGCAGGATAATATTTAGACTGCTCATACTTGCCATTTTTCCATTCCCTCAAAATGCAATTTGACTTTTTTCATGCTTTGTTTGATTGATGGGAGGAGACACACAAACCTTCTAAAAAATAAGCTCTGGGCCGGTTTTGGTCGAGCTTGAAAATTTTAGTTCTGTTCTTAAGAGGCTGGCATTGTAAGTTCTTGTTTTCCATGTCAAGCTTTCTCTATAGCTTGCAACGATTCCAGTTTTAACGAATCCTAAAGCCCTTGATTACTCGCGTTTTATAAACTAATCAGGCTGTCTACTTGGTGAAATAAATTTATGCAAATTTATTAGAGCAACTAAATTAATAATATTCTTGTGTGAAGTTGCGTGTGGTTGTAATAAATAAAAAGGGTTGACTCTACATAACAAAATTATTATGTAAAATTAAGAGAAAGCTGAAAAGCTTTGTGAAAGGGAGTAATGCTTTAAAAAAGAGAAGAAAATAGGAAGAAAGCAATTACTAAAAGGCACATATATTTTACCATATAAATTGTAATTTTAATCTATCACTTGTCAAGTCGTATTTGAATCGATCGCCAAACCTGGCTTAAATATTTGCAACTTGCCACACAAGGCAAACCCCACGCACTACTTTTCCCTTCCATTACTACTTGTCACATAATTTGCAACAGCTATGGAAAAGGAAAAATGCAGAATTTATTATGTATGTTATTGTACTTTTATTGTTATTAGTGCAAAAACTCAACTATTATTAAAATGATGATTGCCGGCTACTTTTTGTGCGTATCTTCTAAACCGAAAAAGGAGGTGTAGGTGTGATGTAGAACGTAGAACAGTTATTTTGTTTACTTTAACGTAAGTACAATTATTGTAATGGTATGTTAAGTAATCTTCAAAATTGCAGTAGAAACTTTACCAGAAAATGTCCATTTCAGCGTTTAACTTCGTTAGGGATGTGCTTCATGCTTAATTGCTTTCTTAAAAGTATTTTTATCATTAAGTATGCAAAATTTACTGAATTTGTTTTTGTTTACAGGTAATGCTGACACTTGATTTATTCTTTATATAATTTGGAGGGAAAACAACATCAAATTGGTAAGCACTGACCAGGCTTCATCCGAATTGTGACATTGAAAATTCCAGATTTCTCTGTAAATTTACATATTTTATTTTATATTTATTTATAATTTTATTATTTTAGTTGAATAGGAATATATAAATATAATGTATATTTAAAATCAAAATCATATCAAATCTATATTTAAAATTTATAGTATCATCATTTTATTATTTAGGGACGTACAGCATTATTCAAGTGTTTTTCCCATGCATTCCTTCCTTCATGCAAAGGGACACGTTTTCTTTCCCCTGATTTTTTAAATTCTAAAATTTGGGGTACTTTTCTGAAACATCACGTACTGTCAAAGAATGTTGGTTCCGTTCCAAAAACAGAAGAAAGGCTGAACAAAGAAACATGTCGCAAATGACAGTGAGCATGACACGGATACCAGCATTTTCAAATCAAATAATTTTTCCCTATTTATTCAAGATCCCTTCTTTTTAAAATATTTCTTTTTGCAATTCACCGCAAAAAACAGTTAAACCAAACAAGTATCTTTAAACCTTCTTCCCACCACCATTATTTTCCTCATCTCACTTAAAACCACCAGTTTTTGTAAAGTGTGTTAAACTTTGAAGAAAAATATTTTAAACCATTAAGAAAGGAGATTATCTTCACCCAACATCGCATAAAGACGTGTCTAACTCACAAAAAATGACTATTGTACTTTCAGTAATTTTATATGATAATGACAATGGCAAAAAGAATTATGGAGGTTATGAGAATAAGAGGAACCCAAAAAAGAATTCTGTTTCTGACAGGTGACAGCTTTTTGTCACATTCGTTTTCCCATTTTTTGCAAAAGCCTGTACATGATGATAAGAACAGAAATTGGGAGATATGGGCAAAAAATTTTAGGGAGGATATATTTAAGATTTGCAAAAATGTGGGATACATTAATGGAACAATGTAATACATAGTGTTTTACTGAATGCAATAATTGTAATCCAAACTCCAGGGATCCAAGCTAAAGAAAACTAAACTGCAACTTTGAAATTATCCAAAAATACCTTTTCAAAAGGTCATTACACCTTCACTTTATGCAATCTTGATAACCCGCGCCAAATTCTTGGTTTCATAAGTAAAATAGTTTTAAAACTTTGTTTAGGCTTATCATTTAGCGCTGCATCGCCTGTTTTATCTTTTCTGTCATGTGCCGTTTGTCTACGACTGTGACAAAAGTTAAAAAGCGGACAAAGATATTTTAGTCTATTATTTTTACTTTACTCGTTTTGCGATTTCATTTCAATCACGAACAGACTGTGAAAAGGAAGCACGCACAAAATTATACTTTTGCGAAGAAACTAAATGAATATTAGAAAATGTAGATAAAAATGAGCATTCATTTTCGTTTATACGCACAGGTGTTTATTTTCTTATCACTTCCATCGTCATTATAACAAACGTCTTTGATAAATTCAAGTCTCTCATAAAGTTTTCCATGGGCAGCAAAGCAAGACATAACAGACATTTCTTTCATTCTATTAAAAGACATTAAAGCACTGCGGCCAGTGAACGAGGTACTGGCATATGCCAATTTATTCCTACCTTGCAAAAACCATTTAATCCACCAATTTGAGGTGGATTAAATGGCATAAAATAAAAAAGGTGGAATAAATTAAATTTTTGGGTAAAT
>JAANSO010003321.1:0-11650 GCA_036507315.1 Lepidocyrtus fimetarius | reverse complement strand
GGCTTGTATGAAAAACGAAAAATGATTTTGTTAGCTCGAGCTGAGGAAAATGAAACGTTTTCCCTTTAAACTTGTATTCCACAAAATATTTCCAGGTTTTGATTAGTTTCTAGTCAGTTTAGTTAGTTTAAAATTAATTTGCTTTAGTATAGTAGAATTGAATTTTTCAGTTCAATATTCATTGATTCTGCCACAAACAAGAAACCCATTCCGGAATAAAATGAATCAGTTTTTAATTATGAAATCTTGATTTTTGTTTTTTGTAGCTATTTACTTTTGTCAGTTAACGGCTTATTGATTTTAATTTTGCTTTACAAAATGAATTTGCAGAGCACTCAATACGGCCACATTGGACCGCATCATTTACCAAAATTGCTGGAATTATGCGTGAAAGCGGCGAACGGGAGAAGTTCAACATCGGTGGCTGTCAACAAAAGCCTGCTTTCAAGTTCCACTTTGTCATTTCTTAGCAGAGCTTCAGAATCTGACAGATCTTTGGTGGCTTCATCAAGGCATCAGTCTTTAATAAGTTATCGTCCGTCACATGGAAGACGAGTTCACAGTACAGGTTTGTTGAAAACAACCTTATTCTTGTGTATATTGTATGTACACAAGTACATATATTTTAAGTAATCCTTGGTAGCGATTTTCCAACAATTTGTTAAATATTATTTGTTTTGCAGTTCATTCTTTACTGGATCAAAGTCTTCATGGTACTCGCATTGGACCGAGTAGGTTGCAACCCGTATTCTTTGAAAGGTTACAACTTTCTTGTGTGACATTAGGCCATTTGTCAGCAGTGTATTGTGTATTGTTTGATGTGACTGGAAAATATATATTTACGGGAGCGGATGACAGTTTAGTAAAAATATGGAGTGCGGTTGACGGCAGACTTCTTGCTACTCTTCGCGGAGCCTCTTCAGAAATTACAGATCTCGCAGTAAATCCCGAAAACACTTTACTGGCAGCTGGCAGTTGTGATAAACTTATTCGTGTGTGGTGCCTGCGCACTTGTGCCCCAGTCACTGTCCTAAATGTTCATTCGGGAAATGTCACTTCTGTGTTTTTCTGCCCCATTCCAAGATCTCGTCATAGCGTTAGTTATTTAGCTTCAACTTCAACTGATGGCTCATGTGCATTTTGGGGATTCACTGAAAATGAGGAAACGGGACAAATTACTTTTCAGTGAGTTTGGAATTTAACGCTTTTCCATTTGTGCTAGTAGTTAATAGTAAATCACCATAATATATTATTCTGTTTTAACTTAAACTATTATTAACTGTGCGTTTCAGTGAAAGGCCAACTCATTATCAGGAAAGAATGCGTCCAGGACATGCACAAATGGTTTGCTCATCTTTTTCTACTGGTGGCACTTTCATGGCAGCTGGCAGTGCCGATAATAATGTACGCGTTTACAATATGCTTGGTCGGGAAGGTCCTGAAAGGATTTTAGAAGTTGAAGTTCATAGTGACAGAGTTGACAGCATATCATTGGGCTCATGAAGGTCTCCGATTTATCTCGGGTTCAAAAGACGGAACAGCTCTCGTTTGGCGCTTTGAAAATGGAGAGTGGAGATATGTTCGCTTGTTGTGTGCTAAAATGCCGGGGTACATACTACAAATTTTTCAATTCATTTAATATGTTTGATGGCGTTTCTTAATGCCTTCCTAATTGGCAAATCAATAATTGCTTCTCCGTTTTTATTTATAATTTGGTATACAGGTCATAATATAGTCGTTCAGGAAGATCCAAAAAGGCGACCTCGTGTCACAATGGTGTCATGGAACACAAATGATACGCTGGTTTTAACTGCGGTGTCTGACTTTTTGGTAAAAGTATGGAACCCAAGAAACGGGGAGCTAATTCGTGTGCTGGATGCTCATCAGGACGAAGTTTATGTGATAGAATCTCATCCTTTCAATCCAAGATTAGTTTGTACTGCAGGTCATGATGGCAGATTAATAATTTGGGATATCGGCACTTTAAATAAAGAAGAAAAGGGGAAGAAGATTTTAGATTATCATAACAAATTGGATCAAGGACAGGGCCATGGAGCAGTGTTTGATTGTAAGTGGGCACCTGACGGCCTCTCCCTTGCAGCTACAGACTCCCACGGCCATTTACTAATTTTTACTACGCAAGCCAAGGAGAACTCAAAGTTTTCAAGACTGCCAAAGGAATTATTTTTCCATACCGACTATCGGCCCTTAACTCGTGACGCAATGAATAATGAAGTCTTAGACGAACAAACGCAAGTTCTTCCACACTTAATGCCACCTCCATTCCTCGTTGATATGGAAGGAAATCCGTACCCTCCAGCTTTACAAAGACTGGTTCCAGGTAGAGAAATCTGCAGAGAAGAACAACTTATTCCTAATGTAGCCGTTGGTAATGGAGGATTTCAGGAAGTAATTGAGGGAATACCCACTGGAAATCCCCTTAACCCAAGGTCAAATATTGATCAAATGATTGAACAGTTGGCAGCGGAACAAGGTGTTGCTCCTGAACATCGTAACGGTAAGCTTACTAATTTTAAAACTCATCAGGAAAAGGGTTTGTTTCTGACTTATGCGGATAAATGATAAATAAACTCATTATTTAGGTATACCAGTGCCACGATTATCTGGTGGTCCAAGTGATCGAGAACGGCGTGTTGTGGGTCTAAGGCGAAGCGGTGATGTTGAGGGTGTGCGTCAATCTACGGGTAACTGGCAGAGGGGGAACTACGGCTTCCCTGAACGTAAAGTAATTATGCCTTTAGATAAAGGATCACTTTGCAAGTCGGAATCAAATAGACATGGGCACTGCGAAATGGAAGAAATTGCTTATAATAGCGTTTCAAGCAGACGACCAACCGGCTCTGGTATTAGTCCATTAATATCACCAAGTGATGGACTTATATCTATACGTGAAGCAGCAGGAAGAAGAGTTCGCAGATTACCCTTGGTAAGCCCTAAAAATGAAACAACTTACCTGTTAAAAATAATTGCATTGTTTGTACCTCCTCACATTAAAATAAAATTAATCTGGAATTCGATTCAATTCGTAGGAGGCTGCTGAAAGACGACGTCAAGTTGAAAATCGGCCAAATATGTTTGAATTAGAAGGAGTAGCAAGACCTAATCCTCCTCAACAAGAAATTTCAATTAATCAACAAGGAACACGCCGACCTATTCCGGTCAACAATCGTGGCGCTTTTCCTATTGCAACAGCACGTCGTGGAGGGTCCAGGACGAATAGATCCAGATACAACATTCATAGAGTGTTTGAACAGAGAGGGGTACAAAATGAAAGTGATATCGAAGTAAGATAAAATGGATTATCATTTTTAGCAATTTTTGTAATCACATTGTTTTGTATGTATTTAACAAATCTCAAATTAATTAATCGCTTTTATAGAACATGGAAATGCCATCAGAAGAAGATACGTCTGACGAAGACGTTTCAATGTCGAATTCAAGTTCATCATCAGAGAGTGAATCAGAATCAGATTGGGGCGGTGCACCACGAGACGCAGAAAATCGTAACAAACGAAATAATAATGAAGGAGGAAGAAAATCTACTAGAAAAAATAACGCTGCTTCTCCTAAAAGTGAAGATGGAAACGAAAACGAGGATGACTCCGATGATGAGCCCAAGCCTGGTACATCGGCAGGAGCTAGTGCACCCAAACCTGAACCTAAACCAAAGCCAAAGAAGGCAGTAAGTTGAAGCAATTCTTTAATACGATATATTATTGAGTTTGTCGACGAGCATATTTAGATTTTTAACTATCTATTTTAGAAAGCAAAAAGTCCCGATCTTCAGAGTGGTTTATACGAAATCCCTCCGGAATTTCGTCCTTCCGAGTGGTTAGCAGAACTCTGTCCAAAACGAACCCCGTACTTTCCTCAACTTGGAGATGAAATCGTGTATTACAGGCAGGGTCACGAGTCATACATCGCAGAAGTTGAAAAACAAAAAGTTTACGAAATAACAAAGAAGCTTAGAAAAACACTTCCCTATGTTATTAACCCCAAGTTAGAAGTAAGTTTTATCTACTGGGTATTATTATTATTTATTTCACAGCTTATTTAAGGATCCTATTTAAAAAGCATATCAAAATTTTGTAGGCTGCCGTACCTGCACGTATCACATCGGTGAAATTTGACATTGGTCCCCCTCGGTGTATTATACTTAAGTTATCGGTAATAGATTGGGAAACCGGAGAACTTACTGGAACAAATTTAATGGTTCAGTACCATGACATGACAAATGTAGTTGACTTTTTAATTCTTCGACAAGTCCACGATCGATATATTCGGCAAAACTGGAATGTTGGTGATAGGTAAGCAAAACAAGGCTATTTTATTTTTATTATTGAATATTATATTACAGAATTTATGGCTTATCAAGAAGTTATGTTTTTACACAGGTTTAGATGCTTAATCGACAGAAGTTGGTGGGTTGGAACTGTTGAAAGTATCGAGCCCAAGGACAACAATTTTCCAGAATCAAAGTTTATGTGCTATAACGTGGTTTGGGATAATACAGAGATCGAAAAGCTAAGTCCGTGGGATATGGACATAATAACAGACTCGTTTCCTCTTCCTGCAGTCAGGGGACAGGCTGTTGCTGCTTCAGAAGAAGACATAAGGTTTGGACTTTATGAACCATCTTCAACGGATTGGCCACCTCAAGGCCTTGTTGAAGCTCGCTGTATTAGAATTTCAAGTTTATTGGAGCAAGTGATGGGGCTGGCTATTTCGGAAGCGTTCCTGACTCCGGTCGATATTAATTTATATCCTAACTACTGCATGACCATCGAATATCCAATGGATTTATCGACAATCAAAGCACGATTGGATGCTCGATTTTACAGGAGGGCTGATGCAGTAAAATTTGATGCAAAATTTATTGCAATGAATGCAGAGAAATTTAATCGTCCTGATTCAGATATCGTTAAACATGCAAGAATTATCCGGGATTTGTTACTTGAAATAATTTCGTAAGTTCTCATTATGTTAGAAAAGCTACTTTAGTCCATTGAAGTAATTTTCTTTCGGCTAGCTATATTAAGATAATATTTTTGTATTTAATTGTTTCTCTTACCACAGGAATCCAGAGGCAAGTGACGTTAATGCAGCATACCATCTGATTGTCAAAAATTACATGAAGGAACGAGAAACGACGCAAAAGAATAATCAAGTCGGCAAAAGTGACAAGAATGCTGCATCAACAAGTCGACCTGCGTCAAGGTCTGCCAACACTAGTCAGCAACCCTCAACTTCTCGAAGGTCTCTCCGAAATCAAAGTAGGGCATCGCCCAGAAGCGACGATAGTGATGAAGAAAATGAAGAAAATCTCGATTGGACTGTTAGATGCAGAAACCTATTGGAGACGATTCAGGCCACGAAAGATGCTGTTCCATTTAGAGCGCCTGTGAATCCAGAGGATTATCCAAATTATTACCAAATTATCGATACACCAATGGATTTGCAAACTGTCATGGAAGATCTTTGCGGAGGAAATTATTCATCGCCTTTGGATTTTCATAAGGACATGAACTTGATTTTTAGTAATTCAAGGCAGTATAACACGGATAAAAGATCTCAGGTTAGTATTTCTACCATATAAAAAGTTGTATCTTCGCAGACAAACGGTAAATTATAGTATAAACCATTTTTATTAATTTATTATCTATTTATAGATTTATAGCATGACAATTCGCTTGCAATCCATGTATGAATGTCAAGTAAAACCAATTTTGACATCGTACAGAAGTCGTAAAAAAGGCTCAAAAGTAGGAACCAGTCCGTCAAAAACTCAAAAGAAGCGTTCAATGCCAAATAGAGCTTCATCCACAACGTCATCTCCAAGAAAGAACCCGTCAAGGAATGCGGCACAAAAAAATCCTTACCTCCAAAATGAAAATGGAGTCTCTAGTGAAGATGAGGAGGGGAGCAACCGAAGATATTCTACAAGATCGCATCATGATGGAGCAGTTCCGGGAACTTCTAGCTCATCCAGAAGACTTAGAGCACGAAGCAGTACAACGACGAACACATCCTCTTCTACTACAACTAGCCGATCATTAAACGGTCATAGTCCCAGAAATGGGTTTTCTCCACCAATATCTTCAAGACAAGCAAGAAGGGTTAAAAGGTTAAGAATGTCTTCAGGAGAAAGTCTTCACAGTCATCGTTCAAACGAAAGAGGAGGAAGTGTTCAGCGTAATCATCATACTAGAAGAAACATTGCAATGGCTTCAAATACTAGAGGAAATGTACGGAGAGACGAAGGAAGTGACGAATTTGAAGATAGTGATGAAAATGTTCAAATGCCACATCTCCATGCAGCAGGCAATGCTTCTGACGATGATGATCTTGATAGTGATTACCACGACCACACCCACGAAGGTTCCTCATCGCGTAGACGAAGGTCTTCTCGAGTAAGAACACAAATTGGAAGTAGAAGAGCAACAATATATGACGAGGACTATTCATATGGTACGTTTGTCACATTCTTTAATATTTGTAGCAGTTTAGCAAAGGCTCGTGTTGTGAAAGAAGTTTTTTGCTCCATAATAAAGCCTTTAATTGCATTTTTTCAATAGGAACAAGATTTCGAGGCCGACAAATTACCAATTATGCTGAGAACCAGAATGGATCCTCCGGAGAGGATGATCATTATGATAGAAAACGAAGACGGGTGTCAGGTCGTTCGGAACATTCCCCTCCTCGTAAATTACGTAAGCAAGGACCATCTCCTAAGAAAAAGAACGTCATTAGAGATGAAGATGATGAGGAAGATGAGGAGGATGAAGATGAAGTTGTAGATCCGGATCAACCAGGTCCATCCACACGCATTTCTACTACTGGAAGCAGGAGAAGTACCAGACTTAGTAGAAATAATGAAGAAGATGAAGATGACGACAGAGATGAGGAGGAAGAAGATAGTGATGGCTGATGAGGATGAAGATGACGAAGAAGAGGAAGAAGAAGATGAAGCCGAAGAAGGCTCATCAGAGGATGATAAAGCCAAGAAGAAAAGACGAAGTAGTACAAGGTTGCGTAAAAAGCCAAGCAGACATAGCTTTTCAGATGATGAAAATTCTTCCCCTTCGAGAAGCAGAAAGGGTTCTGATGTAAGTTGCACTTATTAATATGTTAATGAAAATATGAAACTTAAAACAAAAAAATGATAAGTTTTAATGTTACGCTTATGCACATTCAGCATTACTCCGGAGGTCGAACAAGAAGAGGAGTAGCTAGACCAGATTACAATGAGGATTCAGACAGTGAGCATGATGTTTCCGTGAGTTCGAGGGGACGAGTACGAAGGAAGAAGTCATTTTTAGGATAGCATTTATATTAAATTTTAATTTTGATAAAGTATAATATTATTTAATGGTCGATAATACTGAAAGTTGCGACTGAATTTAATTGACTTAGGATTAGGTTAGGATTATCACAGCGCTGTAGGACTTACAAATGCGGAACCACATTTTAAAAAATCAATCGTAACTTTAAAGTAATGCTATAATATGTAAATTGTTTACTACAAAAACTGTTCTCTGTACGATGTAACAACACTGTACGATGTACACTACAAATTCATATGTTTACAAACTAAGTCTGATGAGCCTCTCATTCGAGAAGCCCTTAATAAATAAGAAACAATTGTTCATTTCATGTAACGATAAGATTGATATTTGCATTTTTCTTACATTTAAGACGTAATTTTATAATAATCCTGAATTTTTCAGATTTTGTTTGTATTCTCCCTTGCCTAAGTTTAGTTTAAATACTTTATAGTTCATGCTCATAGGTCGCAATTTAAATGCATAAAATTTTTTCACTTAAAATCCTGTCTGAATTTATTTCCATTCTGTCTTCTTTAATTGAAGAATGATTATTGCTATTATTATCTCAGAAACCAATAATAAAGGTGTGATTCAAGAATGAAAAGAGCTACTTGTTTTTTTATTATTAAGTATTAACTCTTAATTGAAATTACTTTACAAAACCGTTCAAAATCAATTCAATCATATTCATATTTTTGTATCATGTTCTGTTCAAATACGGAAGTTAGAAAACTTCCTCAATGAACGATTCGCTTTCTGGGGAATCATTTCCTACTCCAGTTCCAGTTTTCGGTTCATTTGCATCGCCGTCCTGCTCTTCTTGAATGGAGAGTACCATGCTCTTCAACATTTCCAAATCTTGTGCAGCGCCGTCTGCTCGTTTCCTTTCGATGGAATTTTCAGGTTCCCATCCAAGCACTTTTATAACTTCCGTCATCCATTTACCACATTGCTGCAAGAAATCAAGCACTCTTTGTTCACTGTTCCTTAATTCAAGCTTTGTCGTGTATAAAATAAAATTACCATTAGCTCTTCCAAATGCTTGTCTAAAGAAATTTCGCAAGCTGCAAATCGCATTTTAGAAAGTGTGCAAACTGCAGCCTGAAGCTCATACATGATTATCCCTCTCAAGCGATTATAACCTTCAATTAAGAATTTTAAAAACATTTGTATTAGTAAAATGTGAGAGTATAGGAAACTAATAAGTAAAGTTGGCCAACCTGGATATATTTTATTGAGTATTAGAAGAAGTTCTTCGCAAAGTTGTATCTTTCGGAGGAGTTTCTTGGGGGATAGGTGTAGCAAAGGCTCGTCTGGGGTTCTGCCGTAAATTTGAGCCAACTCCACTTTCACTTCCAACAAGTAAAAATGATTTGTGTGAAAGTAGTTTGCTAGATTTTCTCATAAATTGTTCCATTGCTTCAATGTCACCCCATTTTTCCTGAATTTCTTCCATATTCTTCCCAATTTTATTTACCATGGAAGAAACGTATCCAACAGGATAAGTCTCTTTACAAGTATTACAAACCCAGTCCCTTTCGGCATCAAAAGGGTCTTGAGGAATGACCATCCCTTCAAACCCTGTTTTCTCTGAACAATGCAAATTTTGGCATCGAAGAGAGCTTATGTGGCAATCCAAGTTCAGTTGGATCGCAGCATCGGACACACTTGCAAGTGAAGTATTTTGTCATTTGAAGAAAGTTGATCCTGTCATTAGTTCCCCATAACGGATCCACGTACTACAATAGGAATTTAATTAAAATTATTTATAAACTATATTAAACTTTTCAACGTATTTGAAATCTGTAATTTACAGAAATCGATAAATTGGTTCCTTTTTTAATTGGCTCAGAACTTCGAATGACAATAGCTCTGTCGGACATGTCAAATGTTTTGACGCAATTTGGACGGCAGTTATGTTCCAAAAACGAAGTGTTGTTGTAAACCCCTAAATTACAGTATCATGTTTTACTAATAGGCGAGTATTATCGCAGTCTAATAATTTTGAAATGAATACTTCATTAGTACAATAATTATTGCTATTACCAATGAGCCTCTTGTTGATGTGCCCATTTTTGTCCGGAATAGGAATTTCATGACCATTTGTTTCCACAATGCCAATCAACGAAAGAATAGTGTCCACATCAACATCCTTTCTCTTGAAGAATTCTCGAACAACTTTTGCTGTCACATTAGTGTCCTTTTCAACCTCGGACTGCTGCTCTGGATATTGTCCAGAGAATCTTCCCAAGTCAGAAGCCGTAGAATGGAGAGCGCTTGAGTCTGCAGATGCCTCTGCAGTTCGTCTTTTATCTGAATGGGATTGGAGACTTAGTAAATTGCTCATACTTTTCCGGGTGGCGATCTTTCAGGCCTAAAATTCTAAGTATCCCAATTGACCTGTAGACTGGATGATCAACATTAAAGTCTCTAATAACTGCTCCTCCACGTTGCCTCTGCAATGACGCATTCTGGTTTGTGGTCCACTGAATTCAAGCATTCAGGTTGCTGACACATTGGCCAACCACATTTTGGACATGGATGGGGTATCACGGTTTCCTCTACATAAGTTTCATAGTTAATTAATCATCATTCTCAAGTACATAATTTGTTAAACTCATTTTAAATAGGTATTAGGGACATGGGTCGGGGTATAATGAGACTTACTTAGAAACTCTTCCTCAGATTCAAGGTTGAATTCTCTGTAGCATCCTAAACATATTGGCGGAGTAACCTTCGGTGGAGTCAGTAATAACGGCGTTTCTCTAATTATTACTTCCCCTGGCTTGATGTCCCTGACAGCAACCAGATATCTTCCAAGAAGTGGTGATTCAGCAACTTTCCAGGAACAACAATCTCCCTTATGAATCTTCCAATGTTTCTTTTGATGCTCTTTTGAACAGTAACTTACTTTTCCACAACCACCACAATGCGAACTGGCCTCATTTGAACAGAGAGCGCATTTACTGGAAGAACTTTCTTCAACAGTTTTCTTTTTTTGTGAGCCTGGCATTTTTGTTAATTTGGTAAAAGTTTAAATCAATAAATTATTGCAATTCTTTCAAAAGTAGAAACAGCGATTAATATGCGTTTTCATGTTGACTACAAATATTATGAGCACGCTGCAGAATTTAAATGTAATACATGAAAGACATGAGAAATCCCACTCCTTGTTTTTAAAATCTGTGAGTTGGAAATTATGTATTCCTAAAGTTGCTAGTTCAGAACATTACAATGAAACCCAATTCACATTTCCAATTACTTTCTCTGGCATGCTCAAATAACATGCGGTAGCAAACAGTATCTTATCTGTTAGTTTAGTGAATGAAGAGTCTAAATTTGGAATGCATTTCTCGTGCTTCTTCGTTGAAACCGATGATTTTTTGAAAACGAGACAATCATGCATGTCTTTTTCTGAAAATGTGTGAGAATTTGAATACAACTGGATTTATGTAGAATTTTGTGGAGTTCCTAAGAATTGCAAGATTTATAATCACATTACATAATGTTAAAGTAAGTATCTCGCATACTTATAGACTTAGGCAGCGTTTTATCCAATTTTGTTATTTGAAGTTTGTCACGAGACATACAAGGCAGAAATTGTAACCATACAATAATTTTGTTACATACTTTCGAAAAATTATCTAATAAACTAAAAATAATCCTTTCAAGACTCTTTTGTTGGAAGCGCAATGTACTATATAGTCAAAATGTTAAATAATAAGCTTTAGCAATGAAAATCAAATCTTATAAAACGCCTAATGTTGAGTAACCTTTTGTTTTATAATATTATTCTATTTTCTTACGCAATCCCTCTTTGGTTCCCTCGTCATCAAAGCATCCATAATTCATTTGCCATACGGCATTACCTCTTCACTCACACAGTTTAAAAATAATCCTTAAAAAGACGAAGGATGCACATGGCTTCTTTTTTACTCCTCCTGGTTTATTTTTAGAACAGGTTGTTGGAGGGGCTGTTCGCTTTTTAGGCATACAAATGATTTGAAGAGACTTCTTAACAGCCACCTTTTACGTAACTGTTGGGTACACATAAAATATATGCGTTCCTTTATATTTAGGTGTATAGTAGTTATATTACCTATGTAAGTCTATTTACAGAATAACATTTCTTTATTTTTATCGCAGTCAACCAGCATGCATTTTATTTTATGTTGGATTGGAGACCACTTGGCTTGGCTTTAGTGGATTCATTACTTAAATCACCATCCTCAGCACAATCATTCCACCCATCCACCCACCAAAAGAATCCTTTTCTTTGATCCTTTTGTCACATTTTCTTTTCA
>JAANSO010003320.1:0-11653 GCA_036507315.1 Lepidocyrtus fimetarius | reverse complement strand
TCATAATTGCAGATAACTAACCTTCTTCGTATTATTATTGTACCCTCCTCGTCTTCTAAAGAACTATCTGTAAAAATTATCTAGTATTATTAAAAAGATTCAGTGTAGATGTAAATTAAGTTAGATGAAATAACATGATATTTATAGTATGAAGACGGTACGTGTGGATAGTTTATAGAGTAAATGTAGTAGGCATATTTATTGTACTTGAATGATCAGTCGATAATCTCTGTAACGGTATAAAATGGGTTTAATTAATTATAGTATGATTGTAGCCGTAAATTAACAGATTATTAGCAACTAGACAAAATTACAACAAAAACCAGTAAAACCTTATTATTATTATTAAAGTTTTAAACAGTGAAAATGTGAAGGCATAAAGAAAAGTGGGATAAAAAGCTAAGAAAGACATTCAGTCTCAAAACGCATAAAATAATCAGATCACAATGCTTGTTTTTTGAATCTAAAAAGAATCCACTTTTATGTTTAAAGAAAACTATTTACAGTATTTTTAGGAATGAGTACCCACTTTAAAATCTAATACATTCCATTGCTTTATGTTGTATGGAAAACTGAAAAGTATCTTGTAAAATGCAAAAAGTGGCGGACAGCAAAGCATTTAAGGAGCTGTAGTTTATATTGTTATACAAAATCTATACAGAAAAAATGAAAGGAAAAAATAATAAAAATTTGTAGTTCAAAAAACTTTTATCGTAAATTTTACCTTTTTTACCAACAATCATCAAGGCTTTGGCATAAAACATGGAAAAATTCTACAGCGCATCCTGTTTCGGAGGTATGTAATTGTGACTTTGCATAAGTGGATATAAGAAACGAAAGATTAGCTTCATTATTGCTTAAAACAGTATGAAAGAAGCCCTTTCCTTATCTATTTCATTCATTTTTTCTATTCATTTCTTTCTTATCTTTCATATCTTTTCATCCTGACTTTGGAACTTTCTTTATGTCATGTCATAAAATCTGCCCACGTCAGCTTTTTACCAAAGTTTCGATCTGAACCTTTTATTTGGGGTAAATTAAGACTACCTAAAAATTTACCTATGATTTACCTAAAAATGTCTATAAAATGAGATAAGATGGTTATTCAAATTTATGAATTATGAGTTCTATGCACACGATCATCATCCTCTTTCATAGATTGAAAATGCCAAACTTTTGAGCATTTCAACGTTGTTAAGTATTAAAATTTACTGACTGTTTCTGGCAAAAATTTCGTATTTTTTTGCTATTCACTATTACAAAGGGTGGAAGGGCTGGAGTTGTGTCAAAGTGGCTGTCAAAGTTTAGTATGCGAGCCAGCTGCGGTTGTGTGATTTATGATTGAAAATTATTTTCAATTAAAGTAAGTTGATTTTTAGTTAATTACGCTTTTGCCGATTCAGGTTCCAAATATTATACAAAATAGAAAAGAAATTTATTGTTTTTTATATTTGTCACAATAGATCTAGTCACTAGTCACCTGTCCTCTAGTCATAAAAGTTCATTTTGTTGGACCCCGTAATTACTGATTGATTAACTGCGGTAGATCGTAAGTTTTGATTCATAATGCATTTTTAATTATTTGATATTGGTTTTGATAAAACTGCTGATTTACAGAAAGAAATTGACTTGAGCTTTTTTGGAGGAGGGACATGGCGAACATGAGGGAAACTATGGTGCAACCATTCAATACGAATCGTGGAAACCGTCCTGCAGGGACAACAAGAAACTCCGCTGGGCTTAATTACTCCAGGAATGAGATCTGCGCAAACGATCCGTACGTTGCGTACGCAGATATCATCAAATATGAGATCACGGACCCGGAAGAGAGGAAAGGTGCCGTTAAGAATTTCGTCAATGTGGTGTACAAGCAGCGAATGCAAAAAGTCATGGAGAAGATGAAGTCACAGTTGAAAACGATGAAAGCGGAATTGGAGATGGATAAAGAAAAAATGTTGTTGAATGCAAAGCTAGTGAAAAGTTCGAAGGTTTGATGAGTCACAAAGTGCAAAGATTATATAACAACAAATCCTTTCCAAATGATGTTTTTAGAAATGTTTAATGTATAATATTTTTTGTTTTTGGGGAGGATTATCAGGAACATTCAAGCTTGGACTATCGTCAGGAGATGCTGAAGCAGCATGCATTGCACAGTGTTCAACTAATCATGGTAATTTAGTTTTGGCATACGTCCTATATTATACTTTTTGTTCTCACTCAATTCATTTTCTTTTGTATATTTAATTAGGAACGGGTTGCTGCTTATCGAAAACTAGTTTGCATCCAAGAAAAGATTTGGGAACACCTTGGACGGGTCTGGAAAGCAGAAGCTATGAAAATAGTTTCAAACCTCCAGTAAACTTGCAATTTACTAATAAGGAACATCATTTTATTATTATCATTGGATTTATTTTTTGTAATGTTAATTTAAGTGTCATTTCATATCTTTTAAACGCATATATAGAAAAAAATTTCTGGATGGTGAACAGTCCGAACTGGAAGCCGAATTGAATTGGCAAAAGCTTGTTCCTGAGGAGATTTTGCGAGCTATGGCAGGTACTACTATTGAAAGCTGTAAATATACAGTATACACACACTTATGCAAAATCAGTTTAGAAAAGGAAAAAATGAAAGTACTTTTTGCAATATTTGACATTTGTTTATTGGGTGCTTTCAGAGAATATTCCGGAAGAGGAGAATAGCTTGGCCGCCCTTACGAGCCAGTTGTTTAATTAAAGTGCAGACGAATTACTGTCTCGGATATAGGAGGTTAATTTTAAATTACTATTTTCATTGGTTAGTATGTTTAAAGTTAAATTGCTAATTAATGCTAGTTGTATTGTACTCTAAGTCGGTTCGGTCAATTTTATGACTAAAGTTTTACCAGTTCTACATTTAGCGTTGTCGTTGTCATTTAGCATGAGTGGATAAACTATAATATTCTGGAAGGGTATATCATGTTAAATGTTTTCAAAAATCTATGGTTTTCATAAGAGTACGATAGATTGTATGTAGTACTGATGTTATTAACTGTATTCGAGAAATTCTAAAAATAAAAAGACAAAAACTTGTAGAGAAGCTACTTTATTTCTTTTGTCCCCATTATTGCATTTCACTTTCGAAACCAAGGTGAATACCTAATTAAAAGAAAATACTTTTTAAAAAAAGAGAAATATTGAAGTTAAATAAGACAGTTTTTTTCGATCACGCAAAAATATTTTTGTTTCTTACTGGGAAAAGTTTAATTCTTCGTTTATTATTGCAAAAAGCTTAAAAAATTGTAGGAAATAGACTAAAAGTACGTTTTACAAGCTTTATAAGATTTTAGGAATGAGCAATAAATATTCTGCTGATGTTTGCAAGCCAAAGGGGAACGTTATAGAAGGAGCAAATGGCAAGAATAATAATAATAGTCATAGAAGACAACATGTTCCAGCTACTAACAACATACCATTAAATGAAGCTGGAACAAATTATGCTCAAAGGAACGAGCGCAGTAAAATTTACCGAAGGACCTCCAAACATCGTATTAGGGAAAATGTTTCTGTTGATCGCCGAATAGTCTCGAAGGTATCAAGTGATCTGTCGAAAGTGATAGATAATATCAACGTGGTCAATGAGAAAAAGCCCCGAAAAGATTACTCAAAGCACAAAGACTTGAATAAGAAAAGGTTATTACATATTTTATTTACAAAATCACTTATAATTAGTTATTTATACGTATATAGATAGTCATAATATAGAACTGTCCAAATATGTAGCCATAATGTCTCATACGATTTATTCTGTATACAGTGATCAAAATCAGACGGAACAAATCAAAAAAATACTGGCAGAATGCTTGCAAAAGTTTGATGAAAACTCGAATCAGAATGTTAGCACAAAGCAAATTAAGAAACAAGAAGGGACTGTACACGATGCCGCCAATGCCAAATGCTCGGATCCAAGGAATCCTACCTTACTTCGTTCATATATGTTAGAATCGGAACCCACACCGGAAGAGTATATTTCAAAAAATAAGAATGTGTCCAACAGCTTAATAAGCTCGGATAGCATTCATCATTCCATTTACTTGGAATCTGGTCGTGAAAAGCGTCAATGTTTGCTCCAGTATTTATCAAATGTGGCCACTGAGGGACAAGTTGTTATCTACGCAAATAATATTCCAGCAGTTCAATCCTTGTTGAATTTTTTGAATAAGCACGGGTTCAAAGCCAACGCTGTGGTAAGGATTTTAGAATAACTATGTTGTTGACAAAAAAGTAATCCTAATATATTCTATCCGCAATAAAATACCTTTTTTAAATACCCTTTTAGCATTCACACATGTTGATGGCAGAATCAAATTGGATACTCAGCGAATTCTCTTTGAAATCTTTCAAAGTTCTACTTTGCGCGGAAGATCATTATCATTCATGTCCAGCCCATTTCAGATGGGTTAAAACCATTATCAATTACGACCTCCCAATATACAATTCAGTGGAAAATTGGGGCATTCGTAATGGAATCGTGGACTTTTCTGACAATCTCCCTGTGCACATCTATACCTTCATAAAGAAGTCTTGTCCAATGGACAGTGGACTGATACGCACTCTTCATTTGGACGCTGGAGAACGAGATGATGAACTGATTGCTGAATTGAATGTGAGAAGCATGAATATGAAATGAACTTCGTAAAACTGTGAACGTACAAAGCCTCCTGCAAAAATGATAAAGAGATAGTCAGAGTATGTATCATGTTTGTAAAAGTGAGTATCTCTGCGTCAAAATTATAAGTTATTTTTTAATCTTTTCGTAAGTAATAAAATAATCATTTTATCTGTCTGGTCATTAAATAAATCTTATCCGTATAACACAAACTTTTAAAATATACACATCATTGTAAACATAATCAGATAAAAACCATCTTCATTTTATCTCATAGCATTGTCATTCTATATATTTACCTTACGATGATTGCGGTGTTTACTTTTGACATTTTAAAATGAAATCTAATTTAATCAGTAAAACATTAAGCATTGCATTAGTATAACTTTTAGTGACAAAGTAAAAATAATTTTCATCAGTCTGCATTTCGTTGAGTTTTAAGCTTTACATGTAAAAATGGTTTAAAATGGTATTTTTTTAAAAATGCGAAGTACTTATATGGTATTCAGAATAAATTAAGGGGTATGCATTTACGAAATAATAATCACAGGATTTGTAAAGTTTAATCGTCTTCACAGTTTAAGATGTTAATTCCAAGAATCCTTTGAAATTCATTTAATCGATGAGTTTCCGCATCAGAAACAAGGCTTACAACAATTCCATTCTTGTCTGATTCAATCCCTGACCTGGTGTTAGTTCCTCTGTAGGCAAATGCGGCCCTATTAGGTACAACCAAGCCAAAAAAATTCATTAATTTTCATTTGATTTTATAAAGCTTAAACTTGATAGAAATCTATCCCAACGTTATAAACCTACCTGTTTGTGTAAATTAAGTGGGATTTAGGAAGATCAAAATTAAGTACAATGTCAGCCTTATCAAGACTAATACTCAAGACAAAGTCAGTACAAATCAACACTCGACAAAAGACACCCTGACGATAATTTTCCAGGGCGGCCCTCTGGTCAATCCTGGAGACATTTTCATGCTGCAATAAACAAGATAAATCAGCAAAATGCACTACTGACTGGCACTGGCCACATTTCGGACTTTATTCAAAGGTGGAAATTATTCTTTGAATACTTACCAAAACTTGAGGCAGTAAATGCCTTTGCCTTAACCTGGTACTCAGCCACTCCGTGGTTTTGATACTGTTGCAAAATATTATACCCTTGTCTTGCTCTAAATCCAGCATTGAAATTACATGGGCTTTGTTATCCATACTATTTTGCTCGGTTATATTAGCGTAAAAATGCACAAGATTGCGTTCTCGTTCAGACTCGTATCCTTTTAGATTAGTTTCAAGAATGGACGGTTCTACAAACACTCCCAACAGTTTTATGGCTTCCCAGGGAATGAAAGTTTTGCCTTGACCACTATTATCACGTGGGATTTCTGCAGACTCAGATCCCTGCAAATTTTGCACACTCCTGTCTTCCGTTGGTACCTGGATTGTGCCAGGATCCGTCTCATCATTAGGAGATTCTGATACTTCTTGAGCAGTGGTTTGTTGGTGCAGTGGTTGTACTTCTTTTTTAGCAGTCACCAGAAGAGGTTCGATTAGATCAAATTGTTCCAGAGATGGAGATTGATCCTCCGGTTCTTTACGTAAAGCCGTTGGGTTTTCACCAGATTTCTTCCTGCTCCGTTCTTTATCTTGGAAAAACTCTTTCAATTCCACACTTTCCTCAATAGTTATCTTATTCCTTATTTTTGAATTGCAAAGGTGTTGCATTTCTTGGCAAACCTTTGCGTTTGATTTGCACACAACAATTACTTTAATTGTTGCATTAAGTGTATACAAAATCTGAAAAGTAGTAATAGATTATAAAATTTCATTATAATTTTATCTGTACAATACTTCCAATTAAATGATTTTGCACTAACCTTTTGAATTGTGGTGAAAATGTTTTTCCTAATTGTGTCTGGGCCAAACATTTCCTCTAGTTTGTATAGAACAAGTAAGGTTACGGATTCCGGTTTTACTACGCCATTAGTTAGCATTTCATGCATTTCTTGAGCGGATCCCACTAAAAGATGACATTGAGCCCTTTTGAACATTTTCTGCTTCTTATCTTTTCTATCGATTTCGACTAATTCGTCGTAGCGTCTGCAAACGACCATGTGCTTTTCTGTGTCGACAACGGCGTTATTTTGTATCTGAATAGAAAATATCTTTGAGCACACAATTTAAACTTTTGATGTAATCAATCAGATGCATGTTTGAATATATTTATTACCAATTTGGAGGACCTATTATTTAGCGTAAGCACTAATACTTGAGGTTTAAACATTTCTGCATCAATTTCATTCAATACACCCAATATCATTCCCGTTGTCTTCCCAGAATTTGCAATTCCTTTGAAGATTATGTCTCCATTTAGTTTCAAAGAGTGAAAGAACTCCTTTTGCGAATCGTTAAAATACTGTATGCCCTTATTCTGAGCCAATTTCCAAACCCATTCTCGCAATTCCACACCATCTAAGACTTTACCGGAAGTATCGACAGAATCGGACGGTAGGTTAGAATCGATGAAATTGTTATTGACACCATCAACAAGGTTTCGAACATGCTGGTTTTTATCATCCACTTTTGTTGAACTGCTGCTACTTGGAGTAGGTGAAGAAATATCGGTGAGTTCTTCTATACCCAAGGAAGAGAGTATTTTGGAAGTCTTTCTTGAAAGTTGTCTTTGGGTAATTTCACCAATGGAATTATAATTTGCTCTACTACTACTAGGACGAGGTTGACTTGTATTTGACAAATGCGTTTGAGAGGAAGCAAAAGGGATTGGAAATCCTTCAACAGAATGTACTCTGGAAGAACGATTTGGTGAACTTGCAGCAATGCTACCTTCGACGCTGCTAGATCGACTGACTACAGAATCAGTCTCAACACTGTAAGTTGTTAGTTGATTCAAATTTGAATTCGTAACATCATCAAATTGATAGACAGTGATCTTTCTTCGAGTATTGCTGTTTGTATTCAATGCGGCCGTTTTTCCCTGTACATGAATTGTTCTCTCAAGAATCTAAATTCAAGTAATTAAACATAATGATTACCTATTTCTTTATTGTAATGATTGCACAAAAAATTTACACAAAACGTACCGTTTTTGAAGGACTAAAAGTTTCTGGTAATTCAGTAATGACCAAGGTTTCAGCTTCAACCTAAAATACAAAAAATATGTCAATTAACTTGAAAACATTAAACAAAACCTCTATTAATGCTTACATCGTCATGCTCCTTGCTCAGGACTTGGTATATAATTTCGGTGAAATTGTTTTCCATATATTGTATGGCTGTGTGCTCATTCTTTAAATAAAAAATAAATTCCTTTAGAATAGAATCGATAGTCAGTGATTAATCCATTAAGCATTCAACTATTAATGTTAATCTCTACCTTAAAACAAGTCATCTTTACGTAGTGCACCATTGTAGTAGCCATTAAACTTTGGTCCATCATTCTTTAAAAATAAAGAGTATACAATATTATGCATGGATTCCAGATTGCAATTGTGAAATGGTCATCGTATTTAAGACTTAAAACTTGACCGTACTTTTTCCCACGGAGCATATTTAATGCATTTGCTGCAACCGCAGCTCGTCTTATCATTTCATTGGAAGGTAGCGGCATTACCACTTTGAAACGTTTTACGAATATGTCCCTGTCTAACGCTTTTTGAGTGGAATAATTCAAGTTTTTGCACTGTCGTTTTAATGTTCGCCATTCATTTTTTCCTTCCTCCATATAACTTTCTAGGAATCTTTCGCTCCTGAAATAACAAACAAGAATTTAAAGTGTTTTTGATAAACAATGTTTAATTTTTGTCATAAACAATAGTGTTCAGTAAATATCTTACTCAGAATCAATTTCAGGAATTGTCACATAGTCATCTTCACACGTTTCTTCAACTGTTCGCAGTTTGTTTTCGCATGCAATAAACTGATGAATGTTAGTCTGAAAAATGTTTGAAATATTGGTGACTATTTAGAGTTCTCATTACACATTTAACGACTCTTACATTTCATTTATGTATTACCTCTAAAGCTTCAGTGGCACTCTTGAAGCGACATTCTTCCGTTTCCATTTCCTGTTGAAGCCTTATAATTTCTGCTTGCATCTGCTCAATTCGTAGGGACCGGGACGATTGTTTCTGTAATTAAAATTTAAGTATGAGGTAAAACACATTTAAACGTTTAGGGACAAAAAACTAAATTAAAATAGACCATTACCCCTTGATGGTCAGTTCTTGCCGATGACATCGTAGTTTCCAAAATTGTGAGGATCTGTTGTACAGCGTCAATTTTTTCCTGTAAGGTTGAATTTTTTACATGGATTGCTTCATGATCATTTTGATCAGAAGAGGTCCTTAAAACACCGTCACCAAGACCCTTCATTATTGCTACCAGATCTTTAAAGTCTCCTTTGTCAAAAGGGTTTGTCAAATTTAGATGTGCCGCCTCATCCCTTATCGTCACACTTTCCTACCAATTGTTCGTTCATTTAATTCAACTAAATGCAACTAAATTCAAAGCCAAACATATCAATTTATCAAAATGTCACTTTATTAAACTAATATCTATTCTGTACGTATCGACCTACATATCTGCATTATCTTGTTAAAAATTTTTGTTGTTTAGTTGTCAATATTTTATGAAAGTTTATCAAAAAAGATAGTTAATTTGTACATATATAAAGAACAATGCTAGGTTAAAATTTCTACACGAATCTCAATTTGACTATAAAAGACAAAACTGCATTGTGCAAGTTATGTCCAAATCTGCTTTGTATGGATTTTACTTGTGATTAACTCTTACGCATATAAGTACCTACAGATCATATAAATTCTAGTTGCATGTGTTTTGTAATTCGTTGATGATTGTGGGTTCCTCCTACCGGATATATAGTAGGATTCAATATCAAAATATAAAGAGAACATCCGCTTAGCCAAGCACATTCGATTCTTAAAATCTATGTGATGGAGTTTTCCATGTAGAATATTATGATGTATGAGTAATAACATTACGCAGATTCTTTTCTCAACTTGACACTTCTCTCATGATAGCTCGGATGAGATGCAAAGCACTTTGTCTCTTCTCTTCTTACATTAGATGCTCTTACTTTGCCCTTTAAGCAAAAAAGAAAATACAAAAAAGTTTTCAATTTTTAATTGCATTTAATACGTATGGAATCATAAACAATATATAATTAATTATACCGGCCGGCATAGAAAGATTGAATAGAACCAGGGTCTATATGCAGTCTGTGTAGAGATGCTCTTCTGAGGTTACTGTCAATGCCAAATTTCAAATTATTAAGGATAAATCTTATGCAGAGCAGCAGCGCCTAGTTGAGTACAATTAAACAATTGATGTTGCTTTTTTCAAAAATCTTTCGATGCTATTAATCTCATTAACCTTTGTAATTAATTACAAGGGTTCGTACGAAAAGATTCAGTATTTGCGTCATGGGACGGCTTATCATTCCATCTTTTTAAAAACTCAACAAAAGCAAAGTGTTTAGTACTTTTTATTGTTTAGTTAAATTATTAGACCAACCAATAGAGTTCACAGGAACGTGACAAATAAGCCAGAAAAACTTAATCTTGTAAAAGAAACAAGTGAAAACACGTGTATCAAGAAGCCAATGGGGTGTTTTATGCTTTCTCCCTGTAGAAACGTGTTTGCAATGCATTCTTATCACTTCAAAAGAGAAATTATGATTGCTTTGATTTTCATTGTATGTAGCTCATTTATTATTTGGCATTCATTATTGTTTTCCCTTTTTTGTCATGAGGTCTTTTCAGTGTCAACAGTAAAGGCATCCAGCAAGGTTGGATGCAATTCCCTTTCAGCTTTAATCGCTGTAAAATGTGATATTATTAAGTTTTATATAAAATTTATGGTGGCTGGTCCATCCAAATAAAAATTTCTACATCGTATTTGCATTGATTGCAACCATATTTTTTCAACTGTTAGAAAGTTAAGAGCTTGTCTTCATTTGTTGAGCAAGTGAGGATATTCACAAACAAATCGAAGAAAGAAACTAACCTTTTCTACAGATTGTTCATTAAAAACTCAAGGTAAGCATAAATAATATTTCATGGTAATATATTTTGGAATAATCTATGGGCTAGTTTCCCCCACACCTACCCTTTCTTACATATCTACATATTTAAAATATAAAAACATAAAGATCTTTAACAAGAAATACAGATAATGCGTATTCTTTATGCGACAGCGATAGTCAATGTTCTTGAACAGAAACAGTGCGTTGCATTACATTTAATAAAATTTCAAATGTATATGATGGAGTATATTTAAATATTGCTAATATACTAGGGAAATGAAATTAGATCGTACAATTCCATCCAATTATGATGGAAGTCTATATGAAATAACGATATTTGTCTTATTTAATAATCATAAAATCCCAAGTTCGTTTAAAAATTAACCTTCTTTCTAGAATTTAAATATTGACCATTCGCAGCAGTTATATTTCCAATGGAATTCTGTTTGATTTTGCAATGCAAGACAAACAAGCAAGGTTTTCACAAGAAAAACTAAAACGAGCAATTTTACTGAACATTTGCTTCTTATAGCGGATATAAGATAATTCCAGAGAAAAGATTGCATAACCCCATCCGAATGACACACTTGTATTTCTTATTCTTACGCTGTATTACATTAACATATTACACGTAAAGAATGGTAAGTCACATTAAAAAACAGCATTTTTGAAAACAGCAAAATCTTAATTTCAATATTATTAAGATGCATTTCCTTTTCTTATTATCGATTGTGTCACACACCATCATCATATGATGGTAACATAATAAGGTTGAAGAATAGGTGTTTATTGTTTACTGATGTTTCAGAAAAAGTAACGAAACCTTGCCCAACATCAGAAAAACGTTGTTTGAAACGGTATATCGTTATATTATTCCAACAAAGTGTAACATTACAACTGGATATGATATAATTTATAAATGCATACTCGTACG
>JAANSO010003319.1:0-11656 GCA_036507315.1 Lepidocyrtus fimetarius | reverse complement strand
AGGGAGGAAAGGAGAAAACACTGTTTTTCTCGTTTCTGGTAGCGTTTCCTCTCTCTCTAGCAGGAAAATATAACTTTTCTGTTTTAGAGAAAGCCCAACAGCAAATAAGTATCTACCCTGGTGTGGTAGCTCCTAAATGTATCAGTTATTGTGTGCTAAAAGAGTGTTTGTATGTGGCTACGTTTGGGTGTGTGTTTTGTTTCACTGTTTTAGTATTCCACGATGGTATTCCAAACTTACAGAGACAAATGGGGAAGCATTTTTCCAAGAAAGAAATTCTAGGAAAGAAGAAAGAAATAAGTCGCGGAATGAGAAAAAGAAAGAAAAGTCGTTTCCTTTTTTATTTCGCAACTATGAAAAACTAGAAAATTGCAATAGGAAACCTTTCCTCCTTGTCTTCTATTAACTTTGATGATGAGCGTTACGGATGAGAGAGAAGATGATGATGATTACGATAAAAATAGTTGCTCGAGTGCGGCATGCGAATGGATAAAACTAAAATGTATCAAACTGGGAAGACGAAGTTTTGCAGAAGTAGCATTAGTACATAACATCACATAACATCAGATGATGATCCCATCCATTACATTCCCTTTCCCCTTGTGACTTCCCATTAGTCTTCCTTCCTTGTTGCTTCTCTCTTTCCCTTCTTTCTTACTCGTATATAGTTTTACTTGTTCCGCTTTTTTACATCCGAAAAACGGGATAAAACAAAAATTGTTAGAAGAGAAAATGAACGATTAAAATGGAGCATGCATTGCATACATCACGCAAACGGAGAAAAAACAAATACATGGAACAAGAAAGAAAGCAGGGATGATGACGATAATAATGAAGAGTTATATAAAGGAATCGGATTACGCTAAGACTTACGAGGTCTCTTCCTCTGCCTTATACTCTCCCACTCATTTCATGTTTTTAACCCTTGTAATAAAAGGAGATGGAGATACGGCAAGCCAGGAAGGAAAAAAGATCAGTTTAATTCTAATCCTCGTTATTTCTAACTCCTCAATCGTAAAAACGTGATCTATTAGCAATATACCCATCCGGTTATTAGCGAGTTGTGAACTCATGCATTCCAATCTTAAATGGTTTTAGTTTTATCTCATTACGGGAATTACGAGAATTTATATTGGATTTGGCTATACATAAAATTGGGAAAAAAGATTGTTGCTTTTTGTTGGTGGAAGGATGTATAGATGAATGGAAGGAATTAATAGAAATTAAAGTTTTTTTATTCGAGACAAGCCTATATAATTTTCTTTTATTTCTAGGTTGTCCACAATGTTCCTCCCTGAGTTGGGCAGCTTTGTTGCAGCAATGTTATTTGCTGTACATCCCATTCACACGGAAGCGGTAAGCATTTTTAGTATTATTCTCTGCTTTTAAAATTATTATTTCATGCATTTTATTATTTTTATTTTTTATGCATTTTTCGCTATTTGCTTTTTTGCAATTTAGAAATTGAGTATTTTTTCTCGTTTAGCTGGAATTCCATGATAAGTCTGAGAGTGTGAGTATGCCGACGACCTGATATCACGTGAAATTCCCATATTTAGTCATTAAAAGTAATTCTTATGATATAATGAACGGCTATAAAAAGTTTGTTAACTCTCCCCATAAATATTTTTACGAGACTGACGAATGCTATTTCTTTGTACATTTTTTCTCTTTTGTTTTATCCTTTTCCGGCAAAATTGGCCTTTTATGGGTAAATGACTAGTTTACAAAATATACGTACATTCCATAGGATTCTGTTGGATTGCTTCTTTTTGCTACGTGTATATTTCATGAAAACTAAAAAGCAAAACTCATTTGATTTAGACAAAGGTTAAAAAAGACATTGGTTTTGGTTGTTCTAATAAAATGTGATCAGGTCGGCCAACAATTATTGTCCAAAATAAGATCGGATTATTTACGTGTAGCAAAAGTTATTCGTGCCCAATTATTTCTGAAATGTGAGAGAAAAATGATAAAAATGACAAACAGTTTGTTCAGAAGCTATGTATTGTTGTTGTAGCATGTCCTGACTTTTTTCCACTGTTTGATATTTGCCCGTATTTAATCGTCTGTAATTTGAACAGAAAAACAGAATTTACGAGAGGAGGATATAACTTTGAACACACTTTACTGCCGTAGTTTTAGATTTGGACAACGTTACGGTTTTACGGATTAATGTTATTTTTTTCTAGAAATTCTCACTTTTTATGAGTTTAAGTCCAATTTATTTCACGACAGTAAAAAAGGTTTAAAAGTTTTCTGTACAAACTGAATGTACGTAGATCATTTTTAAAGGAAATTGCATATATCAAATATCAAGCAGAAACAGACTGAAATATAAACTTTGCAATAAATATTATGGCAGCGGTGGCAGCAGTAATTACTCTTTCTCTTTTCACAGATTAAAGTCTCATATTTTTCTCAAAGGAATATTTTATCATCAAAAAACATCTATCACAAAACGCACCGCGCCTTTATTTTTTACCGCTGCTGTTTGCAAATACATTCCACAATCAATTTTTCCTTATACATATTTCCTTTATTCTTTCTGATCCAAAAGTATGGATGAATAGAGATTTTTTATTATAAACCCGGTATCTTTACATTTCTCTACTAATTCCTATTCAGATTTCTCAGGGATGAATTTCCCTTTTAAAATCAAATGTCGATATTGTCTCTCTCTCATATTTGTGTGTGCCAACAGCAGCAGAAAGCAATGTGAAGCATATGTTGAGGTTGTTTGAAAATCTTTCGTGTTTTTAGCTTGCCATTCGATTCATCTCACAAAACTGGGGTTCCAAAAATGCAAGCATCGCCACCACTCCTTTCCAATTTTGCTATTTTCTCTCCCTTTCGTGTTCCCTCTACTCATCATCCACATCTTCATCCATTGTCGTCGTAAAGAGAGGAGAGGAACAGATAAAAAGGAAGAATGTTTTGTGGATTTATTAAAACTATTTTGTAAACATAATAAATGTATTTTCATAATATGTAAGTAATATTTGAGTGTAATACCAACAACATCCAAGAGCAATATGAATATTAGTAAATGAAATAT
Organism: Lepidocyrtus fimetarius; assembly: GCA_036507315.1. NCBI lineage: Eukaryota > Metazoa > Arthropoda > Collembola > Entomobryomorpha > Entomobryidae > Lepidocyrtus > Lepidocyrtus fimetarius. Next base: position 8,598 of record JAANSO010003319.1, on the reverse strand, counting down.
GGTCTGTTTTTATTATCTACTTCTGCGTCTCTTGTTGGGCACAGAGTGATTCTAAATATGCAAAACTTTCCCCACTTTCTCTGCTTTTTCATATCGATGCTCCCAGGCACGAACCGGGCAACTGAGCCAAACACTGTTGTTCGAGGGAATGTAGAAGAAAAGAACAAAATTTTGTTGTTTTGGCTTTGGCATGAGTTTCTGTAGAAATTCCCAAGTTTTCTTCAGGCGAGAGCAAAACTGGAAAAGAGGACAAGCTTTAATGCTTTTTGGAATAAGGCGATACACTATACTGCGTACAATATAATGTTTGCAACTATATGAATGAATCAAATTATGAATTATGGATTCCTTTTGCTTTCAGCTATTAGGTCGGTGATGGCTCTTGGTTTAATTCTATTTTTGTGTACAAAGAAGGAGAGGGAGAAACGCAACTTTAGACAAAAGTTGAATAGTTGTGAAGTTTTGTGTCGGATGGTGTGTGGCGGTGAAGAGAATTCTTGTTCAATTCCTTCTGAATATTTGTGCAAGTTTGAATGTTTTCCTTCTTCCATGATATTTTAGTTTTCCTTCTCTTTCATTTAGAAGGGTATTTAGACTATTTAGTGTAGGTAGAAAGAATTCTTATTTTGGATGATGGCAACAGTAGCATGTTTAAGTTACAGTTCCAAATACTAAAATGATAATAATTAAATGGATGAAAATGAGTGGAAGATGATGATGAGGATGTTTTAGATAATAGTAAGGAATGAGGAAGGAGTTGGTAAGGAAATCACATTGTTTTCCTGCCAATTAATATTGTTAGCAACTTATGCACTTTAGCTGTTGTAATGGTAGTATGATTCTCACAGGGAAATGAAAGACAAAAAGATAAATAGTTAGTGATACAGCGGAAACTATAATAATAAACTACGAGTGTTATCAAATTATTGCATAACATAATAGAAACCATTAAACAGGATAATAAATACAGGCACGCTTTGGAAAAATTATCTCTAGATAATTTGTAGATTGCAAAATATTAGCATTGATACTTTTGTTTTATAATGCAATTCGCAACAAAAATATCAACAAGACCATATCATATTTGGTCTTTTAACCCTTTGTTTCAAACAAATAAAGCAAGCAAAACTTGGAAACGAGTAATTTTGATGAATATTTTTTCTAATTATTGTAAGTGTTGCAACATTTCAGTTTTATGTCAACATTGCTCTCATTTCCATTCAAATTCACCATTAATGACGTATGAAATTAAACAAAAAAGGGAGAAATAAGAGATGTTGAAGACAATGATGATGGTTATGAGCCAACAATAAAGCAAATATTGCCACATTTTCATAGTTTACTAGGGAATTTACAATAATCATTTCAGCTTTATCGCACAAGTGAAAAGTCATTGTTCCAGTCATCAACGCCTACAAAAATGACAACAAAACCGAAACACATTCCATTGTGAGAAAATAAATGAAAAGATTAAAGAATAAAATGAGTTTCATGATTCTATTACTTTTCAACCAATTCAGCATCCATTTGCAACAATACATTTTCTTCAAGTAACATTATTTGTAGCGTAATAAAGCGAAAAGATCTCTGTTCAAAGCTTTTCTTTCTATTTCTGTTGCGTTGTATAGCAGTGGCAACTGTATCCAAGAAAATGAGTTGGTGCATTTCCTATCAGTCGTGTCATTTATTACACGGTCATGAGAAAAGAATTTGATGAAAACGTTGCACTCTATTTATTAAATTGCATTAGAGAGAGGAAGAAGAAAAGATGGAATGAAAATAGGAAGGGGAAGAGAACAAAAGAGAAAGCATTGTATTTTCTTCCTCGTATTATTTGCAGTGGGGCTCTTTGTGAACACAATGTTTGCTGCTGCTGTTAAGAGCAATTTAGTCTAATGCATATAAAAGCGGATTTTATGAGGAGCTTGATGGTTGATTCACTCTTTCTGTCTTTGTTATAACAAAGCGGTGTTCCTTTAAGAGCACAGTCCGTTGTCATCCCCATCGTCACCTTAGCACTCCAGGTTTGTCATAGCATTTGCCATTGCTGGCGCACAACATTGTTAGTGGGTGGGATTTTGTAAGTAAAGAAGGGGAAACCTGTTTTTACCTTCAAACAAGAAGCCCATAAAACAATGAGCAGCTTACAGGCAGAACAAAAGAAGTGTAAAAATGGTGGGGATTTCCTATTTTTGGAGTGTTTCATTTTTATTTTTAAAGTAATATTTTGTGGAAAATATAAAGTAGTTTGGATTTTGAGGGGAAAGTTTGTTGATAAAGGGAGGGGGAAGAAATGACGACAAAGATGACAATCTTTTCATATATTTTCTTAAATCTTACTTAGTCTTTCCTTTTTTATTTTTGTTGAGCGGTGACTCTCTGGTTGTGGAGTTTTAGTTTTAATAATAATAATAACAGCAATTTTGATTGTACTTTTGACGACGGTAGGGGAGGAAGATTGAGTAAATGAGAGTAGGAAAGGCTACCACGTTATTATTGTATTGCTGCTTTTCATGATAAAGATGATATAGTTGTGGCATAAGAACCTCTGTTGCTGTAATGATAAAGAGTGCGATTTCTTTATTGTAAAAAAAGATTTTTAGCAAGACGATGTTAGAAAATGAGCTGGGTACTCTGTCATCTCAGAAAAATAGTGTTGGATTTCATGTACTTTTGTAAAAAGAAAATAACTTTTTTGGTTGTTGCTACTTGCTACTGTTATGTTAGTAAAGCTATGAGAGAAAAGGGGAGTAAAGTAGAAAGATGAAATAATAAAACAAGGTCTTTATGGCGTCAGTCGTAAAGTTGATTATGGAAAAGCTTTTATGGCCCCTGTCACCTGTTCTCTCTCTTTCACTTTTTGTATGGCATGTATAGGAAGAAAGTGACTACCATCCGGGATATGATAAAAACAGGACTAAGTTCCGTATTTTTGTGTTGGTTTTTTCCTTTAGTTGGTATAGGTATGTATGTTTATGAAAAAGGAGCAAGACTTTTAGATTCATTGAACACGAGTGAAATTGGTAGTACGGGAAGCAAAAAATCATGAAAGGAAAAGAAAAAAGAAAATGAAGTTGGGCCCTGTACAGCTTTTAAAATGACTTTTTAGCTAAAAGAATAAGAGCACATTTTACCATTCACATACTCATCATCATTCTGGCACTGCTTTACTTTAGAAGAGAAAGAAGCAGGAAAAATAAAACAGGAAAACAGAGAGAGAAAGAAGGAACTACGGTCTTTTTGGGTCCCAGGGAGACATGTAATAAGGTGACCATGCATCATCACCAATACACCTGCTACCAACTATACCATCATCACCGCACCCAGAGACGACTCCTTTTAAGAGCTTTTATTCTAATAAACTGGTATAAGGAAACAGGCAAACTGTGTGTGACTTTCCCGATATTTTCCCTTTCAAATTCTGTTGAGACTCCAACTGTTTAACTTTTTATGTGCTATTTACAGTAAGCAACAGTAAAGTCATGAGTAGCAAAAACAGCAGCAGGGACAATGTTTATATTTTGTAATCAATTCTATTATGTAATATTGTGGAAGTTGAAACGGGTCTTGGTTTTACTGCTACTGTTGTTACTTTTTAGCTTCAAGCTGTAATTAGTAATCATAAATAATCGACTAATTACTTATGCGAACACGCGCGCCAGGTACTGGATTTCCTGGTATTATTGATGAAGAGAAACACTGCTTGTTTTCATTGATAATTTTACGAATGAATTTAAAACAAATGAAAAAATGAAAGAGAGAAAGGAAAAAGAGAGGATGATTTGCGGTCAGTATTATGACTTCAAACGTAATTACAGGTAGTATTTGCACAGGATCACGTGACCCTTGGTACGTCTTGCTCATTTACACTTATTAGTAGAAAAACTATATAGTTACTTTGCAATCATGAAACAAAAAGGCCTTCTGGCATTCGTGTGGCATGGGAAGTGGCTATACATAATATTTTGTGTCACTACTTTCTCTGGATTAGTTTTTATTGTATGGAAGCAAAATTAAACAAAGCTGCTTAAAATTTCACCTCGAGGCAGAATTTACTTAACTTTTCCTTAATTAATCATATAATCAGAGGGTGTTACCCTTCGTATTTTTCATTTATTATTACACGCTTGAAGCATTTTTCAAAAGTCATATCCTTATAAAACCCTCAATGCTACACATAAGCTGAATGAAAACCTACAGAAATCGAAACCTACGAAAGTTGAGTCATTCATCTTAAATTTTTAAATCAAACGTTCAACTTACAGCTTTAGGAAGAAACTTATTTGGGATTACATCGGATTGAACAATAGAGTATCAGGGAAATTGAAAACTTTGCATTTTCAACTTATATAAAAAGAACTCTATATTTGAAACATTGGCAAAATAAATTGCAATTTGGACTAAATTGGGACAAGTCATGTCACTGGTAAAAAAACTTCGATTTTTTCAAACTTGTTAAATATGTCGCATACTTACTAATAGTATGAACAAAAGGAAACTTTAAATTGCAAAACAGAAGGAAATCGTTTACGAAACTCTTTTCGAACTGTAAATAAAGTCAATGTAAAGTTTTTAAAGCTCAAGTACGCTATCCAACACGATATCGTTTTACGTATTTCTGTGTCGTATGTCGCAAACCGTGTCATGGCGTGACGTGACAAACTTTTTATAAAAAGAGAGAAAAGAGAAAGCTCTTTTTTGTTCAATATTTGCTCTTGACGCTGTAATTTTTCATCCTGTTTGACAAGCCAACAACAGAAGTACGAGTATTGGAGCAACAGTGCAAAAACTCGGAAAAATTCAATCCCGCCGTGTTTAGTATGCTTAGCAAGTACAACAACTGCAATTAACGAGAAAAACATACATAAGAAACAAAGAAGTTACACACGAATACGATATTACTAAAAAGTATAAAAAGCAAACCAACTAAAACAGCAAGTTAGTTAAAGAAAAAAGGAAAACGTTTCCAAATCCATTTATTTATCCTTCTTTCTTCTGTTTCTCATATATTTACTCTTGAAGAAGAAGAGGAAAAGGAAAAGTATTAACTTTGTTTTTATGTTAGCCTGCCCTGCAAATTGTGAGTTTGATGAAGGAACAAAAAATGGAAGAAGAGGAAAAACTAATAAAAATGGAGAAAGGGAAATCACGCAAAGCTTCCTTATCGTTTTCTACTATCTGGAGGGGAATAAAAGGAGAGCAAAGAGTGAATGAAGAATGAGAGGAAGGAAAATGAGAAAATGAGACGAGCAACTTGTTACTGGAATGAAATAAGGATAAAAAGAGAGAAAGAATAAAAAGGAATCCGTTTAGTTTGCTGTCTTGCTGTTTGATGCTCCTAAACTGAAGCACATTTTCGCTATTCTTTAGTCACCTCCTCTTGTAAACAACAACCTCAAGCATAATCAAAAGAGGAAGTAAAGGAGGAGCATTGTAATCATAATCCTTTTCTCATTTCTAAAGAGTGAAAGCAAGAGAGTCTCATTTACAAACTTTCTGAGAAAAGAGGGAGGACGCTCACTGTGAGGATTTGATGATGGATAGGTGGCCATGGGACATTGAGCATAATGTTGTACTAGCTGCTATATAATATAGCTAGGGGAATATAGCAGAAGAGAAAGACATTGATTGAGTATTTTTGCTCTTGACCTATGTCACGCTCATTTTCCCTGTGAGCAATTTCTTTGATTTTGCAGAACATCTCATCGTCGTCATCAACATAATCATCATTAGAGTCAAACATACGTAGGTATAAATGATAAATTGATCAGGGGCTTTCTTTTGCATTCAGAGAAAAAAGGATTGAAGGGGAGATTGACAAACGTTTTTTTCCTGGAAAAATTACCACCGTAATATAATAAAGATAATGCTTTGTTGATGGTGATGGAAAAGATGATGGGAAATATGTTTAGTTTGGGGCCACCAACAGAGGTTTTTGTACTTTTACTAGAATAACACTAAAATGAACACATTTTTTACATTCGGGTGACAATGGCTCACACTTTTAGATTACTCAACTTTCATCAGAAATGAAATGATGGTGTCGCTTTTCTTAGAGCAGCTTTCTTCTCCACAACCAGGTCCGGGACCTGCTAAGCTGTGCTGTAAGCGTAAAAGCTTAATCTATGTTTTACTTGAAACATGAGAATACACTTGTGACCAAAATTGCGACTCGGAGGAGCAGGGGAAAGCGGGGAAATGATGATGTATAATGACGGTGTTCATGATGCTGGGATGGTGGTAAAGTGATGAGATGGATGAATGAAGAGCGGCGTACGTGCCGAGCGTGGCGAACAATGTAAAAGAGGATTCTGGGGAGTTACAGTTAGATAAGGAAAAGTACGAAATGGGTATATATTGACATGGACAACGACGATTGTGTGTAAGGGAATACGTATAATTTTACAGATTGGTTAAACATAAGTAAAGCTAGCTGAAGTTTTAAGCAATGGGGACAATGACGATGGCAATAGAAAGCAAATGATGACGGGATGAAGTTTAAATTGTGTAAAACAAAATTGCAGGCTTATTAAATAACATTCTATTAACGAATGAGTGTCTTACTATAATTTTTCTGTTTTTTTTGTCACACTTGAGAAAGAAGCGACGTTGGTGATCTAAAGACAATATCAATGCTTTTCTGTTTTCTTATATGTAAATAAAAATGAAGTGCAAAAGGTAGATTGGGACAACGTAGTAAAATTTAGTATCTTTCATTTACTTCTTACGATCGCACGACCTTACAAATATTTACATAGGTAAAATTCATATTCTATGAATGTAGCCGGAGCCGTTGTCAATCTGATTTATGAATAACCCGTAGCAAATAGCATTGCTCTTATCATTCATAAAACAAAATTATCATTGGTTCCTTCATTTTGTATTTTCATAGAATACCGTGCCATCATCTTTACAGCATTTTGATTCCTATTCTACTTTTCCTATGTTGGGTACACGTTCATAGTTTATGCAAACTGTCGATACTCAATTTTCATTATTATTGTTGAGCAATCACCATCCATTTCCTTTTTATGGCTTCTACCATACCACCATTGTCATCATAAACAAACGTTCAATCAGCTTAATAATTTTAAAGTAAAAGTTTAAATGAGCCCAAACCATCATATGAAGATCTTTGAAGCTGCAGATAAGACCATTTCAACGTTATTTATGAGCTTTGAATTGAGACGAGAACTGGAACCAAATTGGACTTGAACAAACGGCAACAATGAAAATTTTATGCAAAAATAAAAAAATGTACATTTTTACTTAAAATATAACAACCGAGTATCAACGACAAATTTTATTTGCGATATTTTTTATCAAGAAATTGATACCGAATAAATACTGCACGCCAGTGTGGGATGTGTAAAAGAGTTATATTTTATGCATACATAGTCCAAGTTATATTTTAGGTATCAGCAGAAGACAAGAAAGGAAAAGTGGCAAATTCAACTGTTTTGTGTACCTATACGGGAGTTACTTCCATACTTTCAATTGGAAATGAAAAATGTTATTGCACAAAAATAAAATTCCCAAGATAAGACTGTTTTAGTGGAACGTCTGTTTATGGTTTCCGTTTTCAATCTTCATTTTAGACAAAATATTGCCACCTTTAGCACGACGTTTTATTTATTTTTGTATTGTATGCAATTTATATTCACGTCAAAATATGGAAACTAAAAGTACTCGATATCTTTAAAAGTAATTGATTTTTAATAATGTTGCCATAAATAATCTTAAAACGGTATAAGAACGACCTGATTTCATTTTTTTAAATTGTGTACATCTGCTAAAATTTTAGTGAATGAATTATAAATCAAATTCTATTTTAACAAAGTTTTTAAATTTTCAAAATAACTCGGAACAATTTAAAGCAGTTACATTACAGACAAGTCTAGACTGGAATAATATTGTAGGCAGGTAAAGTAAAAAGGTTAGGGATATATTATGAGCGGTTTGAGAACAAGGAGAAAGAAAAATTATGATTTCGGGAGAAATCTCCCTTCTACAAACTATCATCATAACAAAATATCTACACAAAAAACATGGATTACGCAATAATGTAGCCTGCTCCATATAAATATGTATAAATTTATCAAATTTGAACTCAGAAAAGTTTTCTCTTTCCCTTCGTTCCGCTCTGCATGTGTTGCTCAATTCTGTGAAAAAGAAGGAAGTTCTCACACTACGCCTACCTACACAAAATTATTCCTGCTCTCACATAGGAAAAAACTAGAGACACTTTTTTGAAGATGGTATTAAGGATAATGAAACAACTCAGGCATTACAAAATAAAAAAATATGAAACAAAAAAGTTTTTTAAAACCTTATATTTTACAAAGCTGCTCGTTCTTTTTCTTTTCTCCAAGTGAGTTTTTCTGTTATAGGAAAATGAAAGCAGAAAAGTTACGATTTGGGATTGGAAGTTTTATAAAAAGGAGAAAGAAGGGATGGTGTGAACTAAAGAAGGGATGGGAGGAGAACATAGAGCGGTGACTTTTTGATGTTTATATTTACCTTACTTTTTCTGCTTTGAAAATGTTTTAGGGTAAAAGGGTGTTAAATATTTATGGGAACATGCATGGGCGAATGCAT
>JAANSO010003318.1:0-11659 GCA_036507315.1 Lepidocyrtus fimetarius | reverse complement strand
TCTTGACATACGTGACCTCATATAGGAGAGATTTCGTTGGAGAAAAACAGGCTAGAATTGCAAGAAAAAAAGTTCATAGTTTATGACAACAAAAACAATATCTGTATTGAGAGAATTGAATCAACTTACCGATTCAATCATACGTCTGCTAAGGAATCGATATATTTGAGTTGGCTCTGTACAAAACAATTAGACATTTGTATACCATTCATTCCACCACACCACGGCACGGGTCAATTTTAAATAAACTTGTACATCAATATAGAATGTAAATACATAAACTCACTTTCAAACATTTGAAGAAAATTCTCCCTATCCTTTTCAAAAACTTCAGCCTTCATTTTCATCACACTAGCCGATGGAACCTGTTGCTGGCCCATGTCTTCACTGGCTTGCGTACCCCCACAGGCGTCACCTGTCCCATTGGAAGACGTTGCATAAGTGCTGGTGCCATTCCCTCCGTTTCCCATGGACCCTGAATAACCCGAAGGCTTGGAGGAAGTTGTGGGCTCACTCCCTCTCCGTTTCGTCCCCCCACTTCCCTGCTGCAGGGCGGAATTGGTCACAGGCATGTCTTTTAAACCCCAGTCTTTATGGAAACTTACTTGCCCCTATAACTTCTCCATCTTTACAAATTCCCCAAATTTAAACCTACTCTCTTAATCACAAGCTGTCCATCTTTTTATACTAAACACTCGAAGAAATAGCAAAACTGAAAACCCTCACTTTAATTTTTAATCAAATTTATTTTTTCAAGAATGGAAGTGTTTTTGTGTTGAGTCTGATTGTTCGCGGCCAGTGAGAAGTGTGGGACAGGAAGGAGATTATCAGCAGAGCCAAANGAAGAAATAGCAAAACTGAAAACCCTCACTTTAATTTTTAATCAAATTTATTTTTTCAAGAATGGAAGTGTTTTTGTGTTGAGTCTGATTGTTCGCGGCCAGTGAGAAGTGTGGGACAGGAAGGAGATTATCAGCAGAGCCAAAAAAACTATCTCTTTCCTTGTGTACTATGTACCTCTCACCTCACCTCTCTCAGCAAAAGAAAGCGAAGAAGAGTTCCTCCAGACTAGAAAAACTACAGCCCTTTCTTTCTACATTTTTTGGAGGGTAAACAAAGCATTGCGCTTCCAGCCAGCCCCACTCAAATCCACTTCTTCACTTTCCTTCCTTCACTCTCAACTCAACTCTCAGATGGTCTCTCTATGCTACTCACTCAGCGCTCTCTCCTCCTTCCTTCTTTCTTTCTTCGACCGCTTTTACGTGTTGCGCGATGAGATGCATGCACAAATCTCTACTACAGAGTAGACAACCATACTTTCATGTTTCTACTTGCATTACAGTATTCACTCTGCACTCTTTTCTTATCCCTAATATGAAATTTGTAATGCAAAATCAAATTTGCAAAGTCGAGTCTCAAAACACATGAAAGCGTTTAAATTAGATTTTTGTGATTGATTCCGATTCCTCTTGCTATGATTGATGATTTAAATAAAATTTAATTTTGATTATGTAATGGATGAGGCGTTAATTTTAATCTTTAAATTGGGGTCGTATAAGTGCACATAAGTGTTTGTGGTTTGGGGAAAGTGCATGAAGATAAATGTCTTCATATTATTGTGAGCGTGTTATTTGCGAATTTTTTTGCTATAGTTCGGGGTTGGAGTTGGAAAGCGTCGTTATAATACCATCTCCGTCTTTGTTGTAGCATCATGTCCACGGCGGAGCAACGGAACAAGGTTTTGGAAGATATTCAACGGGCCAAGAGGTTGTTAAAAGAAGGAGCTGCTGTGTCCCTGGGAATTCATACAACTCCTCCAAGCACATCCACCATAGCGTCAAGTCCTGGTTTTCCTGCTCAGGTAAAGGTAACATGATGGATGATATGAAAATTTTGTTAAGATTTTGCATAATTGCATGATATGATTATTTATGTGGTTTTTGCATAGTCTGCAGGAATTGGGGATATAATGATGTCACCTGGAATGCGATCTGCCATGCAGGCTTTATCCCAGGCTAATATGACCAGCTTTGGGTTCTTTATCCCACAAGACTCTCATTTTGGAAATTCTATTCTTCCCGTTCTCCCCCGCATAGATCCACCCTCGACAGCCGCTTCAGGTTCAACCCCACAAGGATCCACGTCTTCAACAGCTTCTTCGAGCTCTGCTTAAGCAAATCGTATATCGAAAATGATTGCTTGGAGTATTTATATTCAGTTTTTAGTCTAATAATTATATTTTGTATTGGAAATGCCTGTAATTTTTGTAACATATTATATTTTTAATTTTTTAAACTATCGTAGCAAATCATATATCTAAAATGATTGCTTGGAGTATTTATATTCAGTTTTTAGTCTAATAATTATATTTTGTATTGGAAATGCCTGTAATTTTTGTAACATATTATATTTTTAATTTTTTAAACTATCGAGAACTGTTGAACAAATCGCAACCACTATTTTTCGTAATTTTTCAAATGATTGACCGCAAATGTAAGAAAATGAGATGGTTTTGAATGTCGGACTGATTAATTAAATCGAATAAATTTTTAGCCAAACGCACTATCAGAACTAGAAAGGTTAAAAGTACCTAATTGAATGCGGAATATTAATTATTAAAATGCTGTCAAAAATTTATCATATTAAAAAGCATTAATAACATAATGAAGCCTGTAACTTTTCATGATGAGAAGACACAATGCAAAGTTACTTTTTTAATAAACCATGCTTGCGATGCGATGCGTGGTGGCGAAACAAAGGTGGCTTTGTTTACATTTACCAGTAATTGTACCTAATTTCCAAGTAGTGTAATTAAGTTGGAAAGTAAAACATGCAAATGGTTATGATAGGGAAAATCATGAAGGTTGTAACTGTCAACTGTAGGGAGATTGTAAAATATTGGCAATTAAATATACTAACATTTAGGATGAATTGGCTAGAATATGAAAGTAGGTCCACTACTAACATTTTTCAAAAGTACATAAGAAATCATTTCCATACCTAATCACAAACCAATTAATTATCATCATTGTCAAAATAAAAAGACTCAAACTCGATATTTGGAAAATCGCCGTGATTATTTTTATTGTTTTATTAAACTTCTCCATAAGAAAAACAAACGTAAACGGTACTTCTGATGTTATTAAAATTTAAACACTTCCACACAATTAGATGTTTACTTCTTGTAACCACAGCTTGCACGACGACCACGAGCCCTTTCATATTTACGTCCCTTTGAACGAACGAAGGGTTTCGTGTGACTGTGTGGAACACCAGGGGCAGGTCCAAAATGTTTGTTTGCCTCACGAGCAGTTCTCTTTCCTATAAAACAAATAATGATAAAATGATTTTTTTCGTATAAATCTTAATATTGCAATAAAAAGTAATTCCCGTAATAATTATTATAAAAGCGTAGGTTTCCTATTTTAAATTAAATTCATACCTTGCAAAAGAACGGTGTTTTGTCCCAATGGTGCCCTCAAAGCCAATTGATCGAAGGTGATAATTTCTCCTCCGGCCTTCAAAATCCTAGCCCTGGCCTTTTCAGTGATTTTCAGTGCACAAATCTATAACACCAAAAAATATCACATGAACTACACATATTCCTACCAATTTAGCAATCAAATGTTTCAAATGTTTTTCGAGCTTAAAAATAAAGACAGTTTCATACCGTTAATTTTGGAACGTGATAGATTCTGCTGTCATCAGTAATAGTTCCAACTACAACAACGATCTTCCCTTCCCTTCCAGGTTTCTTCATTAACCGAGTAATCTTAGCCAAGCTGATAGGTGGTCGGTTAATCCTTGACATAAACAACCGCTTTAAGATCACTCCATTGAACTTGGATCCAGTACGACGTGCCAAGAAACGGTACAATTTAACCGTGAGCCTTAAATACACATCATTCTGACCTGGGCTCCGTACGGCGGACCTTCCGGTCCCACTTGTGGTTGATGTCAATACCCTAAAAAAATAAAAAAATGATTACATCTGTTCCTCCAAAAATTAACCAACAACCCTCCAAATTACACTATCTTCTTGTTATTCACACGCACTAAATTGCAGTTTAATTTAACTTACCATTTTAATTAGTTTTTAATTAAAAGGCTAATCCTCTCCGTGAAATTTCTGAAAAACTACAAACTGTGTGATAAAAGCACACTACAAAATACACGGCCAACTGCAAGCGTGTGTGTATTCTGTAGTCTTATTCAATGCTGCTCCACTCTTGAATGCCCCCTCCCTTGCGCTTGCAGACGAGCCGAATGCAAGTCACGTGCAACGTTTCATGCCCAAACCCACATCCACTCTTTTAAGAACGCGCCAAGTTTAAAATTGCAAGTTTCCTATTCTTCTATTCTGTAGTGCAAATAATAAAAAGCTCATCTCTCCGGCTTTGTCTCAAGTGAGAGCTTCTCTTCTGGAAAAGCAAAACTGGAAAGGGTGCCTAAAAACGCCAGCCTTCTGAAAATTGTTATGAAATCTATGCCGGCCGACCTTCCGTCTAACTTTAACTTTTGTATAAAAATAAAATAATTAAAATTAATTAATTACAAATAATTTAATTAATTAACCTTTAATTAGCAATACATTCCTCCGAATATGGATAATTGCTTTTATCCACGTCGTATTTTGAACTATAAAAAAGTCTGAAAGATGATTCATATGATTATACAAGGAAATAATGCGCAATAATAATGATAATAATGATAATTTTATTTAATTAACTTGACAAAATGATACTGTTTAGAAATAAATTATCCAATCTTATATGTGTGCATGAATTTCATTTTTCATTTAAAAAATAATGAAAACCTATACAGAAGATTTAGAAAACTATTTTGTAGTATTTAAAATACAACAGGCAGAGCTAGATTTAACATTATCATTTATATTAATTTATCAAAATTTTGCTATAAAATTATGTAACTAAAGTTTATAATGATTTCTTCCGTTTTTTCTTGTAAAAACATGTAAACTATATTGTGCAATGGTTAAATCAATGTGTTTGCTATTAAAAGTTTCGTTTTTTATAAAAAAGAGTCCCTTGTTAACACTAATAGTAAGGAGTAAATTATATTTGCATGTAGCTTTCCTTACGTGAGGTAATGAGGTTTGGGGATGAAGAGGTAATTAAGCGGAGCTCTTTTAAAAGATTTAATTACATTCAATCATTTAACAAAAGTAAGTACAATATTATTTTTAAATACAAAATCACTCTTTCAAATTGCTCACGTTGGGTTTGTACAATTTTGTAAAATTATTACTTTTTAAGCTTTCAATGATTAGAACATTTAAAAAAGGTTATTTCGTCATTATGCGTGCTTGTTGCAATTTCGAGCAATAAAATTAATTATTCATTCCAGCATTTAACCTTATGGATGGGTCTGTGTATTGCATTATTATAAAAATGTCGTTACATTCTTGTATTTTACGAGAGTTGTTAGTTTACAAGTAAAATTCAAAAGCATAATATAAATGCGAATACATAATTGTAAATACTAAATACAGACTCTTATTATTGTTGTTAAATTAGCACTGCATACGATAATTATGTCTGACTATAAGCCACTTTTCAATTCAGAGCCCGATTTTTTTCAAACTTTCACAGATTAAAGTATTCCATGCGAGATGTTGATTCCCAAAATTTCAGCTGCTGGTATAAGTTTGGAGCTGAAATATAGCACCTCAAATATCCCAATCGCATAGCTCCGCACAATGCTTTGTTTTCACGTAGAACGATTTTGTCCTTATTTTATTTTGCAAAAGTTTAACTTTTGTAAAATTTCAGCTGATTGTTATTGTTTTGAGATCATTTTCAAAACAAAATAAACAAGTTTGAAAAACCAAACAGACACATTAATGCATTGAAAATTAATTACTTGACTAGTTGTATAAATGGCGTACATACAATTTAAAATATTAATATGGTTAAAATATTAAAGTAAACTTTAAAGTATTTTGAGAGAATTTTAATTGAAAATAAAAATAGGATAATATTCTAAAATTAAAATGTCATTTCGAGTTAATCCATTTCGTGTGCTAAAGAATTTGCAAGACAAGTTCCGTCGACAATGGAAAGATCAGACTTTTGGTGTCTCCGAAAGAGAATTGGAGTTAGAAAATGCCTTATTTGGTAAGAACTTTTTATTATAAAATACTGGAAAATATTACTTTGCATATGTTAATATACTTGCACTCTAATGCACTATCAATTTTAATCCATTGCAGGTGTGATAACAGATTTCATTACGGGTCAAACAAGGATTGAAATAGCTGATGAAAATGTAATTGAATCCAATTGGTGTGGTCCTGCGGATGAGGAAAATTCTGACATAATTGAAGTATTTTTTGAGGATTCGGAACCAATTATGTTTGATTCGGCTTCGACTAGCTCTTCATACCAATTATCGCAAAACGTGATGGTTCGTCAATTTCCCAAATGGGACAAAGTAAAAGAAGCGGTGGCTTACTGGAGGTCAACCAAACCCCATCCAATCAAGAAGAAGAAAGCTCACTTATCTTTATCAACCGTTCAAAACAGGTTTCGGTTTGTTCCAAATGAAAAACAACTTTACAATTGGGAAGAATATATTCTTAAAAATGATAAACCTCGAGAATATAAATACCAGGATGTTAATGCAGATGTGAAGGATCGATTCGATGAAAAGAGGGCAAAATTTGAGGCAGTTCATGACCAGGATATCTTCCGATGGGGAATTCAAAGTGCAATGAACAACAATTTAGAAGGATTTAAAGCCAGTGATTCATGGTTGCTCAACTTTAA
Organism: Lepidocyrtus fimetarius; assembly: GCA_036507315.1. Lineage (NCBI taxonomy): Eukaryota > Metazoa > Arthropoda > Collembola > Entomobryomorpha > Entomobryidae > Lepidocyrtus > Lepidocyrtus fimetarius. Next base: position 4,871 of record JAANSO010003318.1, on the reverse strand, counting down.
AAGAAAACATAGGGTATCCAACCGCAGAATAACTAAATTCATTTCAAATCGAATGGCAGAGGAAGTTGAAGATGTGAGTAACCAAGCAGTAGATTTCGTTTTGCAAGTTCAAGAATTAATCCAAGAATATGGTGCAGAAAACATCTTTAATATGGATCAAAGTGGGTTTGAAAGGTGTTTTGTGTCGCCCACAACTTTAACGCATAAAGGCTCTTCATCGGTTGAAGTAAAAAGTCAATCCGTGTCAGGTTTGACCCATTCGTACACCGTGCAGCCTATTATTAATGCTGCAGGAAAGTTAATCCTTCCAGTTACTGTTTGTCTAAAAGAGCCCAAGGGAGAATTTGGACCAGTGGTTAGTGAGAGAATGTTTAAAGCTCCAGAACTTATCTATACAATTGCTTCCGAGTCAGGCAAAATGGGGAAAAATCAGTTACGCGAGTGGTTTATTAATGTTATGCTTCCGAAAGCTGGCAACCGATTCGTTTTATTACTTGATTCTTATTCAGCGCATAAAAGTTTACTAGATCTAATCCCCGAAAACGCTGACATAAAAATCCTTTCTATCCCACCTGGAACTACGGGGCTAATTCAGCCTTTGGACGTGCACGGTTTTCGTTACTGGAAGGACTTTGCTCATTATTTAAACAAGGAAGCCGTTACAAGTGATCCACCTACTTTAATGTACCAACGAGATTCCATACTGAAAATGCAGGCAATTTTATCTTATATTTTGTCCAATGATAAAATTGATTCATTTTGGCAGTACTCCTGGTTTAAATCTGGGTACTTATTAAAAGCGAATGAGCATCATCCTAGCCCAATGCAAGTTTGTGTGAGGAACTTGACACAAAAATGTTCAAAATGTTCTTTATTTAAAAGTATAACATGTCCCTATTGTCAACAAAATTTATGTTTTAAACATTTGTTTGAAATTCCTCATATTAATTGTACATAAATTTGCAAATATAAAGACAATTTTCATGTTTATAGTAATTTTAGTTAACTATTAGACGAATCTTATGGTTAATTTGATTAAAATACGATGTTAGGTACAAACTACCACTCTGTATAGTCAAACAGTAAAGCTTTTTAATATGGAATAAACGATTTTTGTTGTTAAAGATAAAAACTTTGATGAGTGATATCTCAGTGCCTAACTTATACCAGCAGCTGAAAGTTTGGAATTAAACATCTCTTATTAGATACTTGAATCTGTGGAAGTTTGAAAAAAATCGGGCTCTGAATTGAAAAGTGGCTTATAGTGAGAAACTTTACCTAAGCTAAACACGGTTCAATATTAATTGGCGTTTGCTTAATAACATTTTTTAAGCAAAGCAAGCTTGAGTTTTGCGTTTGTCAGTGCCACTATGATTAAGCTTAAACAAAGGTAAAGGTCAGTTTGTTTCTGCTTTACTTGTGTTTCTAATTTTCAACTTTGATATCTCCTGAAGTAGTTTAAAAGAAAGACTCCAGGAAAGTTAATAAATTGCTAGAAAATTAAATATTCTAGACAGTGCATTAAAATATGAACATTTTTTTCAATACAAACTTCAGAATTGTGACTTTATTGATCTGTGTGGGAAAAGTGCACGCGTCACGCGTCCAATAGATTAAACCTATCTTATTTATAGGTATACGAACAGACTTATTCATCGTTACCTCGTTCACAAATTAATTCTTTGTCTCTGATTAGTTATCTGTACGATCTAGAAAACACTGTCACAGGAGTGCTTGCTTTTTTGTTATCACGGTTTAAATAAGTTTTTGATGAATGTCTTTATTATGTTTCAAGTGTTAGTTTTAATTAGTCAGTTTTGAATGCAGATTGGATATGTGGAATTTTTCGGCTTTCAGACAAAACAAATAAATATCAAATAGGGAGTTACTTCTTGAGTTGACAGCATAAATTATTACCTGCTTTTGTTTTGTGATTTCCAAACCCAGCTAACTCACTTTCAGCCAAGCAGTTCAACACTTTTTTACATCTGTGTACTATTTTTATCTTCATTTTAACAAACAGCATAGTCGATATGATACGTTGTAAAACGAAGATTTGATATTGAAGTGATTGTTCGTTTGTGATGATTTCTCAAATCTCAACAAACAAGTGCATGTTTTAATATTCAAAATTGTCATATTGTTTAACGCAGTTCAGTTTAATAGTGTTAGGAAGTCAAAATGCACTTTCTCGAATTGCCCCTTAGGCATACAGGTGGGGCCTCCCCTATCGAACCTCAGCATCGAACCACATCCCAAACAAATTTTATAGAAGATAATGATGATGCTCGAAGCGACATTACTCATATTAGTGAAATTAGTGCCGTGGTTGAAACAAATAATGACAATAATGATAATGAGAGAAAAGAATCTTGTGGAAGTTGTGCTAATGAATCGGAACCCTCAATCAAATAAGTAAAAAGTTAATTTAAAGCAATCATTTTGTCGAAAATTGTAAAATCTATTTTTAAAGAGATTTTGATACTTGCAGAAGCAGCGCAGACGGCAGTTTATATTGGATGATTCCCTCCCGAGTATTTACTTGTAGTTTAAGCATTTTAAGCATAATTATTTTAATACTTCTCGCTACCGCTGGAGCATTCGCGTTTTTATATTTTAAAACATTTCGTAAGTTTGTTTTTAATTCCTAACCATTATAAATTGGTTTAATCACCGTATCCGCTTTAACTTTTAATGGATTCCGGTTTCCTATACAGCGCCTTATGAAATATGCCGAACAAAAGAATGCACGCGAACGGCCACATTATTTTTAAGGACAATGGACGACACTGTAGACCCATGTGAAGATTTTCATAAGTTTGCGTGTGGTAACTGGATTACAGATACGTCAACTGTCGCAAATGTTGCATCTTTTGACCACACAACAATTATGAGGAATAGGATTATTGGCCATCTTAGAGGTAATTCGAATTGGGCTTTTTCTGACGCAATTTTACTGTCGCAAATGTTGCATCTTTTGACCACACAACAATTATGAGGAATAGGATTATTGGCCATCTTAGAGGTAATTCGAATTGGGCTTTTTCTGACGCAAACTCCATAATTTGTGTACATTTAGACGCATGACGCATAGACATTGAACCAAATTATATGCAAATTAAGTTTGAGAGCGGTATGGACTCTTCAGAATTAACGTTGTCTTTTATTTAATTGTTCCTTGCAGATTTAACGGAGAATATTAATAGAAATGATATTGAAGCGCTGCAACAAATTAAAATAATGTATAATTCTTGCACTGATTTGGGTAAGCAAAAACATTTTAGGTAAATTTATTTTATCTTTCATGCTAAACCATTCTCAAGTAGAATTTAATTTAAAATATTTCAGAGGCTATTGAACAAGCGGGAATACAGCCGTTAGTTGATGTCATTAAAAGGCTGATAGATCCTCAACTTTCTATTGCAAAAACATTGGCCAGAATTCACAGAGAAACTGGTCAGGATTATATTTTTGATGTCAGTATAGATCCCAGCTACTACAATACTTCAGTTAATCAAATATTTGTAAGTTTAAATACAACTAAAACAACAAAATATGGAATGTACACATATAAAGTCACATACTGAGGACTGAGGACATATGTATTTACTACAGATTGATCAACCGGAACTGCCTATTCCTAAAGCATCTTTTCTTTATGCCCCAAATATCGTGAAAGCTTATGAAGCTCTAATGAAAAAGATTTTGCGAAAAGTAGGAACAGAAATAGGGATTCCCTCAGAGTACATGGCAGACAATGTAAAAGCTACAACGAAAATTGTGGCCTTTGACAAACTATTTGCACTCGTAAGTTAATTGTAAGGAATTATTTTTTATTGTTATTCTTCATAAAAATAACTTCACCATTTTCTTATGTAGGCTTCAACAGATACAGAAGATAAATCCAAGCCTGAGAAAGCCAATCTGTTAACCTTAAGGGAGCTTAATAAACTCTTTAGCAACCAGAGTGTGTTTGGAACAGACGACGCAGCCGTGATAACACGACGGCGGGTTTCTCGAAGTACTAATAATGACACCAATGCCATGTCCTCTAATCTTAATCTTCATCGAGCAGCAATGGTTTAATGCTAAATAAAACCCTACTAAAACTCATTATTTAACTTTATTAATGTCATGTTTTAAAATAACAGTTTAACTGGACTGAATATGTGGAGGAATTGTTTGATGGCCTTTTGTGATTTAGAAATTACTGATGATTTCGTTATTAATGTAAATGATATTCAGTACATTGAAAAACTTGCGTATATCCTAACGCATACTCCTTTTGATGAATTGCGTAAGGATTTATAATATTTTCTGTGTATTAAAACCAAATCTTATAATTCAGTTGGAAAAGTGTTTCTTGTTTTTGTAGATATGTACTTGATGTGGCAACTCCTGTATACTTTTGGAAAAGACGTCTCAAGAGAGTTTCGAGATTATTTTCAAATTTTTTCAGCTGCTGTGGATGGAACTGATTCTGTAGCCAATAGGTTTACCATTTTTTATTCAATACATGTTACAACAATAATCAAAGTTTATAGGGAAGCATGAAAAACGATTGTTTGATTCCTTAAAGACGCACAGAATGTGTCAATTTGCTGGACAAAGCTTTGCCATTTGCCATGACCCATAAATATATTAAAAAATACGTCAAAAATGGAATTATTGAAGAAGTAAGGGTAACAAACTGTGCCACAAATAATAAGACATCAAAACAAGCTTGAATGGAGAGCTTAAGGTTTGCGAATATCATGTTTACTAAAAATTTCTTTATAATTAATTAGGCACGTGAGCTAGTGACATTTATAGTAAAATCACTGAAAAACACGGTATCCCATTTACATTGGATGGACAAAAATACAAAGAAG